>JAJPUD010001819.1:334816-357805 GCA_023553655.1 Myrmecobius fasciatus
TTTTCCCACATCCCCTCCAACATTCATCGTTATCTTTTCCTGTCATTTTAGCCAATCTGACAGGTGTGTAGTGGTACCTCAGAGTTGTCTTAATTTGCATTTCTCTGATCAATAGTGATTTGGAGCAACTTTTCATATGACTAGAGATGGTTTTAATCTCATCATCTGAAAATTGTCTGTTCATATCCCTTGACCACTTATCTATTGAAGAGTGGCTTGAATTCTTATATATATGAGACAATTCTCTATATATTTTAGAAATGAGGCCTTTATCAGAACCATTAAATGTAAAGATGATTTCCCAATTTGATGCTTCCCTCCTAATCTTGTGTGCATTAGTTTTATTTGTACAATAAACTTTTTTAACTTAATATAATCAAAATTATCTATCTGGTGTTCAATTAGGAATTCCAGATCTTCTTTGGACATAAATTTATTCCTTCTCCACAGGTCTGAGAGGTAAACTATATTACGTTCCTCTAACTTGTTTACAAAATCACTCTTTATATCCAGTTCATGAACCCATTTAGATCTTATTTTGGTATGTGGTGTTAGGAATGGGTCAAGCCCTAATTTCTTCCACACTAGTTTCCAATTTTCCCAGCAGTTTTTGCCGAATAGTGAGTACTTATCCCAAAAACTGGGGTAATTTTATGTATTTTTAAAGGAATATTTTGACAAGAGGTCCATAAATATCACCAGACTGCCAAAGACATCCATGACATAACGTTAAAAACCCTTGCCACTAAAGGTAAATGTGAATTTTACCATTTATTCAAAAGCTACTTCCATAGTAAACCTCCTTTGTATATTAATTTCCTTTAAAGACATAGAAAGTAAGGATCAGGATCTTTCTCACTTTAAAAAAAACCCGGAAGACTTTATTCTTCTAATAAGTTCATTTTGATTAAAGCTAATATTACTTGGAGGAGATCACCAACTTGTGACTTGAGAATAGAATTCATGTCAGGTTCATCGGTTTTCTAAATAACATCCTCTTAGGTAAATTTAGACTTGTTATATTTTTTTAAAAATCTTCCTTACCTATTCAAATGTTCCAGAAGGGAAATAGATTCTCTTAGATGATAATGAACTTCTCACCACTGGAGGTCTTCCAAGAAAGTGTGGACAATCACTTGTCAAATTTAACAAAGAAGAATTTTTTCTGTAGGTTTATGTCAGTCTAGATAGCCTCTGATTCTAATCAGATAGTTCATTATGACTAAAATTCTACCAGTTTATTTGTGGAAAGAAAATATACAATAAGGCTTGGCTAAAAATATTCTGGCTTATCTGTTTTCAAGGACTCAGAAAACAAAAGGGCAATAATTTTTTTTAGTCTTTAATCATAACATCATAAAAACAAATAAAAACTAAGGTAGGCATTTTCTACCACTTTAAACAAAAGAAACATACTGAATTTGTTTAGGAATTTTATTTAACCTTTAGTTTTGGACGTTGGAGGTAATATGAAAACTATTATAGCCTAAATGAGCTCATAGCAAACATAGATTTATGCCAGAACCAGAAAGAACAACAATGATTTTAAATAGTTCTTGGATGTTAGCCTAATTCTCTTTAAGATTTTTTAAATTTGTTTTTGTTTTGTTTTGTTTTGTTTTGTTTTCTTTGAAATAGGAAGGACAAAAATAACCGAGTTGCTACCAGTAGAAGTAGCCAAGCACATTTGTAAGGCTGACCCAAAAGATAAAAAATATTCTGATGTTCAGATTTGTACAATGACTGAGGAAGGAAACAACAACAACAAAACTTTTTTGGTGTGTTTTATACTATGAGGAAAGAGGGTCTTTCAGGAAGGAAATGGCTCTGAAAGCAAAGTAAACATTCAAAGAAGATTATAATGAGTGTATGTTGCTCTAAAATAATTCAAAATTAGTCACAGAGATCCATACAATCCTTCTTCTTATCTAAGAAATACCTGGCATATTGGAAGGGTGGTGGAGAGTTATTCTTTTGACTTGGAGAAGGCCATTTATTAAATCTTGGCTACGTCTAAACTCTTAGTTTTCTTTGTCCCATTCAAAGCTAAAGCTTTCTCATTCTCTTCTACCAATCTCTGGCTACCTTGTTTCCACTACTTTAACCAAACTCTACACAAATGGATTGTGTTATAGCTCATACTCTTCCCACCACACAAGTTAATACTATTACTACCCATTAAGAAATAGACAAAGACTCCACTTTAACTATAAAGAACTATTTTTCATGTTCATTTATTCCATCCAGTCAACAAACAGTTATAAATGAGGGTCAGAGTACTGAGTTAAGCACTAAGGATACAAAGAAAAATTTGAAAAAAAAATATGTGCCCTTCCCTCACAAAGCATACATGTTATCTTAAATCAGATAATCAGACAATTATTACTTAAAAGAAAAGGAAAAAAAAAAAAACAACATTCCTTATCAGGAAGTTACAGAGATAGCCAGGCAGATTACTTCAGGCCCATGAAACTACAAAATATGCATATATGCAAAGAGAATTGAAACATTTCTTTATTTTCTCCATAAAGGACAATAAATATCTCTCCTAGTTCTTGTCTTCTTTACTCAGGATTACTTAAAAGACATTGGCCAAGAAATAAATACAGCAAAAACTAATGAATGAAAAATATGCATTACCTAATTTATAACAATTGGTGGAAGGTCAACCTATTAAGTTGACCAATCACTATATTTATCTTGGACATATCCTAAAAAATGGACACTGTGCAAAGCCCTGGAATGAACAAGAAGAAGAGTCTGGTCTAGAATATATCTGAATAATTGTTCAACCTTTTCAGTGATCATAAAATTCCCTTCTACAAAATTCAGTCTTTATAAAACCAGCATTAATTTACTGTTGTCAAATGTTCAAGCCTCATGAAGTATCATTCTCTGATTTCAGAAGAGGATTATTTAAATATATTATGTTGGAATTGCCTCAATTATATATCATATCTGATCTCATTTTTATCATTTATTTAAATTTAATATTGATTTTATATTTACTCTGTCAATGTTCTAACTTTGTCAAATACATTTCCAAATCAGGTATCTTATTCAGAAATTGCTATCACATTAGCAATTGTCTGCCTCCTATTAAAAAAAAAACAATTAATTTTTCATGTGTTATTATTGAATGGTTGCCATGATCATTTCTCTCTTTTTTTTTCTTTTTGCTAAAGCAATTGGGGTTTAGTGACTTGCCCAGGGTCACACAGCTAGGGAATGTTAAGTGACTGAGACCAGATTTGAACTCAGGTCCTTCTGATTTCAGGGGTGGTGCTCTCTCCACTGCATCACCTAGCTGCCCCCATTTCTCTTCTTAAAGGAAGTATATACATAGTATGTAGGCATGAGACTTTGCTGTACTCTCTAAATCCATGACATCTTTCATTATTTACTCTTCAATTTGTGTTTGGATATATTTTTCATGGTCCTCTCCTATGACCACCTAAACTTTATATGTTCCAGTAACAATTTATAATATATATTTATAACATATAACATTTATAACAAGACTACATTTTGTCCTACTTCTCATTCTGTCTAAAGTTTAAGAAAAGGCAGCCTTCCTCCTTCCTGATAATCATCATCTCAATTTCCTTATGGAATCTCTATTCCCTTCCCTCAGAAGAGCAGAGTTTCAATGAATACAGTTTGGGAAACATTGAGCTGGCTGCACCTGATCCAAGGGAAGAGAGATGTTCTACAATCTCTTCCAAAAGTCAGCTCTTCAACTGTGGAGGATGGATTTCATATGCTATTAAATTTATATTCAGTGGACTCATACTGTCATTTAATATAGAACTGAGCCAAATTTTTGTCTCAAGTGTAACCAAGCTTTCAATATGATAGGCAATTGATACAGAAAAAATGGAAAGTAATCTTTTCAGGATTATTACTATCTATCATTACTGGGTCTGTAATCCCAAGAAAATCATAAAGGAGAAAAAAGGACCCACATGTGCAAAAATGTTTATAGCAGCTCTTTTTGTGGTAGCAAAGAATTGAAAAATGACTAAGTGCCCAGAAATTGGGGAATAGCTGAATAAGCTGTGGTATATGAAGATAACACAATATTATTGTCTTATAAAAATGATGAACAAGATGATTTTAGAAAGACCTGGAAAGATTTACATGAACTGATGCTGAGAGAAATGAGCAGAACCAGGAATACCTCGTACACAATAATAGCAAGAATTTGTGATGATCAACTATGACACAATTGGTTCTTCTCAGTGGGTCAGTGATCCAAAGCAATCCCAATAGACTTTGGACAGAAAATATCATCTGCATCCAGAAAAAGAACTATGGAGATTGAATTTAAATCAATACATTCCATGTTCACTTTTTTTTGTTTTGTTTTTATCTCTCTTATAGTTTTCCCTTTTGCTCTGATTTTTCTCTCTTAACATGATTTATAAAGCAATGTATGTTAAAAATAAATTTCAAAAAAGGGGAAAAGGGATTATTATTATCAGAGCTGATAGATTTAAATTTTTTTTAAATTAGAAGCTGATAGATTTAAAAATCATCTTGCTTCTAATCCAATACCTTCATTTACCTTATGAGGAAGCTGAAGTATGGAGAGAATAGAAAATTTCTTCAAAATAATTCCAGTTCTTTTTCCTTCATACCATGCTGACTCCTACAGAATGTAACATTTTTTGCAAGGTTTGGACTGTCTGCCTTAAAAGACCATAGGAATTTTATTCCTTCTCTCTCTGGGAAGAGAGAAAACTATTGGGGAATCAGGAATGGATGATATGATAGTCCTCCATGAAATCAGATTTTTGAGGTTCTCTAGAGGAAGACTGAAGAGGTCAGGCAAAGGAGAGAAAAGAGGTTGCCGAACTTTCTCCTGATACAGAATTCTCTCGTTCTTTCTCTAGTCTAGACCTCCCAGGAAGACTTGTAGAGATGAAGAGTAAAGGGCTAAATTCTGAGGTCTAAGATTGCATGATCTTGTTTATTTCATTTTCTTTATCCTCCTTGTCTGCTCACTTGGGCAGCTAGTAAAAAGAGGGGAAGAAAAAACTAAGAACTCTAAATTCTGATTGGCACCAGTTTCTAATCATGTCCTTTTTTTATTTTTTAAAGGTGCATCTTAGTGATCTCACTTGATTTCTCATAAAGACTTCAGCAGCATCCTTTATATATTCTTTTGTCTCTTTGTTAGGGACGTCATGGTATGGGATAGCCCTGGGAACCACTTTAGGCAGCAGGAACTAACCCATCATTAGAGAGTTTGTACTCCCTAATAAGGGGCATAAATGCAAGCCATTCCTATGTTTTGTAGCTCTACTGCTAAGGGCAGAATTTATACAAACTTGTGGCCTTTTAAATTTGCCTAATCAGGCAACAAGGCTAACATAGTGAGCCCAAAAGTGACAATTCTGAAACTGACCCAGAGACAATAAGATCATTTGATGAACTAGAGACTTCCATAATCTCATTCTTTATTTTAATTTAGGGGAGAGAGGGTAAAATAAGCTTTCTGTTATGAAGCTAAATCCTACATTCAGCTTACTTAGGAGCATCAAAAAGGCACAGTAAAATGATAGATCCTGGAATTGGAAATTCCCTAATTTAAATCTGTCCTCAGACACATACTAGCTGTGTGACTCTGGGAAAGACACTGTGGGCTTCTCTAGACCCAAGACACTGGGCAAGTCTAGACTCCTAGCTCCAGAGGTATAAGAAGCCATTCAGTCGAATCTCCTCATTTTAAAGATGGGGGAATAGAAATCCAAGAAAGTGAAAATTATCTGAAAAGATAGTAACCCTATCATATTCTGAGATTTTAAGACTCTAAAATGAGAAAAGCATTTAATTATAACTCTGTTTTGAAACGGAATCCAAGCTCTTACTTAAGATATGCCCATTCCTGAAATATTCATCAGTATGGAGTGCTTATTTCCTATATAACCCCTTGCAATCATGCCAGTTACTTAATCGGCATGTTCCTATTTGTACCTGAATAGGCTAAAAAAGGAACCCTACAGGATAAGTTAGCCAATTAAGTTTCTTATAGAGTGCTAATTTACCCAGAAGGATAAGAGCGTCCTTTTAATAAGTAGCAAAAAAGTAGTTTATGAAAAGTGTAAAAGTATTTACAGAAATCTAGAAGGGTCCGCAAGTGTGAAAGGACAATCCTTATTTTCCATCATATGTTGTTTAGGTTTTCAAGTGACTATAAATAAACAATCTTGCCTGATGGAAGGAATATTTCTAGTTTTAGTTCCATTGGCTAGTTGTGTTATCTTAGTCAAAGTTCTGAATCTCTCAGTTTCATTATATGTATCTATAGAGATAATGATACCTGTCCTGAATATCTTATAGGAATACTGAAAGAAATGAGGAAATACACTACACTGCCCTAATCTAGACTATTTATATTTTAGACAAACCCAAAGTGTAGTTTCTATAATGATCCTTTGGTAGGGGAAAGAGAATCTTCCTGGCTCTCCACAGAAGACACATTGTCATGGCAGGAGGTATCCCACATGTTCTTGTTCTTTTGGTTCAATCATAGCTGACTCTTTGTAAACCACTTTAGGGTTTTCTTGGCAAAGATACTGGAATTATTTGCCATTTCCTTGTCAGGCTCATTTTACAGATGACGGAATTAAGGCAAACAAGTGACTAGCTACACAGCTAATCTGTGTCTGAGATTGAACCTAAGGGTCTTCCCAACTCCAGGTCCCATTATCTCACTGTGTCACCTAGCTGCTCCTAAGTAAGCTAAATATAGGGTATACCTCTAATACAGAAAACTTACTTTATCCTCTCTCCTTGAATCCCCCAGGTCAAAACAAAGAGTGAGATTATAGAATTCCCTAATTTATCAAAAATAACTTTAAAGATGCCATAATAAAAGTGAGTGAAGGAATCCTTTCTAACACCATCTAAATGAGATTCTTGAAGAAAAATAAGAATAAGAGTCTAGGACCTAAGTTCAAATCCTGTTTCTGATTCTTAACTATTATATAATTTAGGCAAATCATAACCTCTCAGACCCCAGGATATTTTTTGGTGTTGTTTTTGTTTGTTTCTTTGTTATTTTTAATGGATAAAATGAGGGAGTTGGACTAGTTGGGCCTGGAGATTCCTTCCAGCTTTACCTCTATTCTAGGTGGCAGTCAGGATGATATGAATTCAATCTTGCCTCACATACTTCCTAGCTGGTTGACCCTAAACAAGTCATTTACACCCTTTGTTTACTTGTCTGTGAAATGGAGACAATAATATTATTCTAGCTTATAGGATTGTTGTGAGGGCCAAATGAGATTATAAATCTATATGTAATATAAATTAAATATTTGTTATATATTATAATATTAAAATATATGATAAATCCAATAAATGTATACATATCTATACAGTTATCTTGTAGCACAAGAATATCTTTTGCTTTTATATTACCTACATTTTCCCTATATCTTTTCCCCTACCCCTAATTTTTTTTTACAAAGAAAAAAAGAAAAAGATGGCAAAATCAACCAGCACATCAAAAAAAAATCTGACATTTTAGACAATGTTTCATGGGCATTGATTCCCAAAGGAATGAGGAGCATATCTACTCATATATCTTCTTTGTGGTGTGTCACTGAGCATTTTATTTATTTATTTATTTGCTCATTTGCTTATACATTCATTCATTCATTTATTCACTTATGTATTTATTAGTTTATTTGTTTGTTTATATTATACTTTCAGGATAGAAGCCACCACACTGAAAAATGTGCTGAGGAAAGAAAAACAAAAAACAGCTCCTTCCCTCAAAAAGTGCATATCATGCTAGGGAGATACAGCATTTAAATAGCTAAGTATAAGAGAACTTGACCAGGATAACCACATTAATGTCCAAGTCTGGGGTCATAAAAGGGCCTTCTGAAGATAAATAGCACCAGAAATAAGCCAAGAATGAAACCAGAAGTTCTGAGATCTAAATGCAAGGAGAGATGGTGTCCAAGGTAAGAACTCAGGAGATCTATAATTAGTATCCTCTACCTTGCTTTGTGTCAGAAAAGGTCCTGTTTCTGCTTTGAAAACAAAAATAACTCCATCTGTAGAGTCATTAAAAAAACTGAGCTAAATAGAATAAGGAAAAGAGAACCCCATTGCAGGCTGCATCAGAGTACTTGTAGAATATTAATTACTTCCATTTATCGAATTAGTTGCTGTTGTCCAGGCATTTTTAGGTGGGATTTTTTTTTTAATTTTCATGAGCCCTTTTAGGATTTTCTTGGCAAGGATACTAGAGTGGTTTTTCATTTCCTTCTCTAGCTCCTTTTATAAGATAAGGAACCTGAGGCAAACAGGATTAAGTGGCTTTGCCAGAGTCACACAACTAGGAAGTGTCTAAGGCCATCTTTGAACTCAATAAAAGGAATCTCCCTGATTCCAGGTCTAGTGCTCTATCAATTGTGTCACCTGCTTAGTCAAATCCATTTGTGCAAACTATATATTTTTATTTTTTTATTTTTCCTTATGATTTATTTTGCTGCTTTGTTTTTACAATATAGAAAAGTGTATTTTTTGAATAGCTCTAGTAAATATAAATTTATTCTTTTCTACTTTTGGATGTAAATAGAACTAGAAAATGATATACTCAGCCCACCCCAAATATTCTTTTAAAATAATTGAATGAATGTAGATTATTAATCTTGTTGAGTGATTTAATGCAAATGGCTAAATACAAAAGGAAAACATTTAGGAAGTCAAACTATATGTCTTTAAAAGAAGAATGAAAATCTAGAATGAGTATGGGAAGGATTACAACTTTTGTAATTATTTTGAAAAATCAATCATATGGGGAAAAAAAGTCAAAGAAACTGGAATATTTATCTCAAGCTGAGGTGGAAGAACCTTGATAGATCTATCAAATAATTGAAGATCATCTGGGATCTTCTGGTCTATGCTATTCCATATGATAGAACTAATACCAACAGGCAAACTTAGAGAGAAGGAATTTTTTTTTTCATATATGAAAGAGCTCTCTAAAAATTAGGATGATTCTTTTGAACAAGCCCTGATTCTGGCAACAGATCTGGGTGCAAATTCTGCAAGACTTTAGATTAATCACTTAACCTTTCCAGACCCAGTTACCTCAGTTCTAAAATGAAGAGACTGAATCAAATGTTTGTGTTATCCTTTGTTCTATGATCTATGAATAGTATGCTTCAGGAAATCATTAATTTCCCAAGATCATACCCACTTGAGGAGAAGCTGGGTAATGACATATCTGAGACAGTGCACCACGAATTCCACCATGGATGGGGGATATCCCTCAGCTCCCTTTCAACAACAAGAGTCCGGGACCGCATATATGAAAGCATCATTGTAAGGCTCCAGAGTAGCTCACTCTTTCCCCTCAACACAGTGGCCTATATATGGCCTGGTAATGAGAGAGCTTTTAGCACCAGCCTCTCTGGCCTAAGGGAGTCCTTCTTTTTACCATTGCTACACCAAAGTGACAAATGTTACATTTGATTACAGCAGGATTTCTTTTTTTCCTCGAGTTTTAATCATATGACAAATTAGATTGAATTTGCATTTACACTGCATTTTATGATGTAAGATTTCTAATATACTGCAGCTTGGCACTGCAGTGAATTACATTATCCCTAATGGTTCATCAGTTCTGAGATTTAGTATTTGATCTTGTTTTATTATCTTCTGCAGCTATATTCTATACCTAATTTTTCCTTGAAATGAACATTATTGATTTACTTATTAAATATTGTCTGCCTACTGTGAATTTTTCACACAAGCAGTATGATGAATCCTTTTTAAAAATAATGATTATCTGCAGTACAATGCCTGAAATGCTGGTTTTATAGGGAGGGTTCCAATGGATTTGAACTAAATACAGAGTATAAAACCTGTCTTGGACTTTCTTCAGAAGAAAAAAAAAACTATCCACTGATTCCATCTCTCAGAAAAATAGAGTAATCAATAAATGATTATATTCTTAAAATAAAGCACAGTTCAGGTTTTGCTCTCTCTCCAGAACAGTTAAAAATTCCCCCTTACTCCAGGTTCGGTCTCTGGAAAAAAATAACTTAGGAGCAGTTATTAGTAATGACTGGCTCTGCTAAGGAAGAACCACATTTAAATCTAACAGCAGAGGTAGCCAACTTGGAATGAACATAGTGACCTTTCATTCTGGAAATGTGTTTCTAATTCATTTTCAGACTTAGGGCCTATTTTTCATTGCTATTGTTTGCTTATTTTAATGTTTTTTTTTCCTTCCTTACTCATCTCATATTCTTTTCCCACTCATATGCATGTCCTACTAAATAATAATAGTTAGCTTTATATAGTGTTTTAAGGTTTGCAAAGTCTTTTACATATCTGAGCAAGACTGGCACTCAAGAAAACCACAAAGTATCTTAAAGCAAGTTTGGCATGTGTTTCTCTCTGCGATATTTGCCACTTCCACCTCCTGCTGCAAGTATTTGTTGCTCTTGTGCTGCCCTAGGCCACTATGAGCCTTCTACCTTAGCCCTCTCCCCATCAGCCCTTCTCAGCAATGCCCCACAAGCCTGACCTTTCTTCCTCCCTTGCATAAATACCTGCATCTCTCCAGGATTCTACTTGTGTTTTTTCTATGCTAGAACCAGCTAATTTCAGCCTATATTAATGGGCTTGTAACCTAAGTTGCCCATTAGGTCTGCTACTTTAAAGGAGCAAACTGTTTATGGCTCACAATGTAAGGCTGTGTCAATTAAATTGTCAATTCCTCTAATAGGCCTGAATTTTTTTTCCTGAATTATTTCTTTAGAATTTCTTAGCCTCTCTAGCCTTTGACTTCAGGCTTCTGGGATTAGTCCTTTCCTCTTCCTTCTAGCAACCTGACCTTAGTCATATATTTTGGAAATACATTTGGTTTTATCAAAGTTTGGCAACTTTCAACTCTCCTGAGTATGAGAATGCCTTAGCACTTCCCAACATCTACTGTATCTCTGACCCTTACAAAATAATGGGCAAAAGAAACCATGAATGATTTGAATTTTAACTGGGACTATTGTAAGTGATGCTTTAATAAAAATGAATATTCCTACTGAAGGATGATTGAACCCTAGTCTAAGGGGCTATGATTTTTGGGAGTAGTGAGTCTTTTAGTCATTCAGTATTCTTCAAATTATGCCATACAGGTGTTTGCCACTTCCCTTATGAATAGGGTCATCCAAAGAAATGAGGCAGTATTATATCAGATTCCATTTTATGCTGGAATTCTTAGAGCATTAATTCTTTATTTTGAGGTGTTGGTGGGGTGTTTGTCATTATTCCCTACAAATCCCAAAAGACAACCTATTACCCAAAAATTTAATGTAACTGTGAAAATAAGCCTTGCCCCTACTTACCCAGAACTTGCATTTAAGGATGGTGGAAAGAAAGAGCAGGTCTCTTAATGAAATTCAAGCAGTGACACTGAAATGATTTATTATGCTCAGTCTCTTTCCTATTCAAGTTCAATTCTTTTTTTAATGGACTAATGATTGTGGAGGAAAGTCACAGTCTGTTTGCTATGAGTTAGTAATGTGTGGCAAGAGCATGGAATTTGAAGCAAAGTTACCTACATGTAACCTTGGGTATTAGATCACGTACTCTTTCTAGGCCTCAGTTTACTCATATGTAAAATAAGATTAGATGGATTAGATGATTAGGAAGATTTCTTTTATCTTTAAATCTTATGATCTTACCCTAATTGTATAAAGAAATATAGGATGGGAGAAATCTTGGTAAGTTCAGATAAAAGAGAAAAAATATTGTCTGCTAATTAAATATGGTGCCAGTGCAATGACTTTTGGGAAAACTTTCCATCATAGTCATTTAATAGAGTAGATGTATCCAATTTGGTTTAAATTAAGGTATTTCTCAAAAGTCACATATTTAATGCCTTTCCATAGGCCAGAAGAGTCCAAAGAACAATAAAAAAGAAAATGTTTTCCTCTATGAAGCGTAAGGCACATTTAAAACTAATTGCAGTTAAGATTAAAGAAAGATTGTCAATTAAACAGTTGCTTTACTCATCTAATACTCATTCTCCAAGTAGCTCATTGCTTCCCATTTAATACTACAACTTCCTTTTTTAATTCTCATTAATCCTCCCTGCCACCTTCAGTTAGCAAGAGAAAAGTATTTGAATCTTGTTTTCTCTGCCTACCCAGAAGGGCTCAGAAAAAGTTTTCTTGGAAAACAATGCTCTATCCAAGTCACTATTGATCAGAGAAATGCAAATTAAGACAACTCTGAGATACCACTACACACCTGTCAGATTGGCTAAAATGACAGGAAATGATAATGATAACTCTTGGAGGGGATGTGGGAAAACTGGGACACTAATACATTATTGGTGGAACTGTGAACGGATCCAACCATTCTGGAGAGCAATTTGGAGCTATGCTCAAAAAGTTATCAAACTGTGCATACCCTTTGACCCAGCAGTGTTTCTGCTGGGCCTATATCCCAAAGAGATTTTAAAGGAGGGAAAGGGACCCACATGTGCAAAAATGTTTGTGGCAGCCCTTTTTGTAGTGGCTAGAAACTGGAAACTGAAAGGATGCTCATCAATTGGAGAATGGCTGAATAAATTATGGTATATGAATGTCATGGAATATTATTGTTCTGTAAGAAACGACCAACAGGAGGATTTCAGAGAGGACTGGAGAGACTTGCATGAACTGATGCTGAGTGAAATCAGCAGAACCAGGAGAACATTATACACAGCAACAAGACTATACGATGATCAATTTTGATGGACATGGTTCTCTTCAACAATGATGTGATTCAAAACAGTTCCTATTGTTCAGCGATGAAGATAGTCATATACATCCAGAGAGAGGCCTGTGGGAACTGAGTGTGAACCACAACACAGCATTTTAACGCTTTCTGTGAATATTTCCATGCATTTTGTTTTCCTTCTTAGGTTGTTTTTTTCTTCTTCTCTTTCTAGATCTGATATTTCTTGTGCAGTAAGATAACTGTATAGATATGTATACATGTATTGTATTTGTCATATAATTTATCCTATTTAGCATGTATTAGATTACCTGTCATCTAGGGGTGAGGGGTGGGGGGAAGGAAGGGAAAAGCTTGGGAAAAAAAGTTTTTGCAAAGGTCAATGTTCAAAAATCACTCATATGCTTTGTAAATAAAAAGCTTTATTTAAAAAAAGGAAAACAATGCTCTACAAAGAAGGTGGTAGAAGTATATTCATTATATAGCAATGATTTTTTAGTCCCTTAGAAATTCTAACAGCTTGTTGTTTCATTTAATGATTCATATGTGCTTTTACATTTTAAAATAGTTGTTGGACCACACAAACACACACATTTTCTTTAGAGAGAATTCTGATTGGGTTTAAAGATTATCAAAAATACTTGAGACATTTTGTACTAGCTTTTAGTAGAGTGCCTTAGTTTCCCTTTAAGTGCATTTAAGTTCATAACAATAACAACAACAACGACGACAATAATACTACTACTAATAATAATAAAGTAGCTAGATACAGCAGATTGAATGCTGAGCCTAATGTCAGGAAGATTTATCTTCCTGAGTTCAAATATGAAATCAGACACTGACTTGCTGTGTGATTTGGGGTAAGTAATTTATCTCTCAGTTTGCCTCAGTTTCCTTATCTATAAAATAAAATGGTAAAGCACTCCAGTGACTTTGTCAAGAAAACCCCCAGTGAAGTCATAGAATTGGACAAAATTGAAGACAGCTAAACAAAAAATTTCTCAAAACATACACTTTTACAGATCTTCTTTTATTCCTATAGTGAATATGTCATCTCATATGTGGACGTTCCTTTCAATTATTCAGGTCACAACATTCCTGAAAATACATAGAACTAAAAAACTACAACTACAGAATCTCCAAGGTAGAAGGTAAGCCAGAGACGATTTAAACCAACCCATGCCTAAACAGGAATCCCCACCTACATCATCCCCATAAGTAACTGGCTCTTTTCTGCTCTTCAAAGAACTCCAATAATGAGACTTGTTACTAACAAAAACAACCTATAATAATTAGGGCACTTGTAAGCAGAGATGTGTTGGTCTCCAAAGATTTGTTCTTCAGTCATTTTTTTTCAGTGGCATCCAACACTCATTTGGGATTTTCTTAATCAAAATATTAAAGTACTTTGTCATTTTCTTCTCTAGCTCATTTTATATGTGAGGAAAATGAGGAAAATTAAATGACTTACCCAGTATAACATAGCTAGTTAAGTATTTAAGGCCAAATTTGAACTCAGAAAGATAAGATTTCTTGACTCCAGCCCTGACACTATTCAATGCACTACTTAGCTGCTTCTGGTCTCCAGAAAACTGATTGTTAAATTTTCAGTATATTTGCACCTTGGAAATTCACAAAAGCTGCATGTAAGGTCTTGGTTTCTTGTGTTGTTGATTCTCTGGACTCAAGAAAGTATTAATAATGCAGATTAAATTTACAATTATGTCACAGTTTTTTAAGATACAAAAATATTTATCAAGTATTAATAATTCAGATTAAATTTACAAGTATGTCATAATTTTTAAGATACAAAAATATTTTTCAGCATATTCCTGATTATTATTTTAATATTTTTCTTTTTCTTTTTTCTAAATGGAATAACTTTTTAATCTAAGGTTTCCCTTATGTATTTCATAGGTACTAATTCATATACATTCTGTCTCCTACATTAAAATGTAAATTGAACCAAGTACTGGAGACATAGAGAGGAAATAGGCAGATGGATAGACAGGCCTATAGAAATATAGAAATTAAAATATATTATATATATATATGTATGTTCACATATGTGCAATTCCTGACCTCAAGGAGTTTTTACACACATACACATGTACACATACAAACACATTCACACACTGATCCAGTTTCTTACATTTTATATAGTAACATTTCTCTCTTTTTGATTCACACCATCATTTACGTCAACTGGAACATCAACTCTCCTTCCACCTTACATTTTCTACTCACATCTATAACACTCCATACCTCCAATGGGTCAGTTTCCTAATGATTATTATTCTATCATTTAACCAATATCAAGAGTTGGACCATTCCCTTCTAGTCTTGGAGTAACTTAAAAACTACAAAAATCTTCAAATTATCTTCCATTTATATATTCAATCAGCTCCTCATTCAGAGTTTATCAGCCTACCCCTCACCAATATCCCCTAGTCAGCTCTGTTGTATTTGTGTTACCATTTATTAATTTAAAAAAAGTCTCTTAAATTTAAAAAAAAATCTGAATACATTTGGTTTTGACACAATAGGTTCTTTTCCCCTCTAAAAAATCAAAAAAAAAAAAAATCCCTATAAAGTTACATTCCCCAATAATAGTTAACAGATAGCCTAATAATCAGACACAATAGCTTGAGTTCAACTGATGGCACATGTAATTTTCCATATTTATAATTTAATAATTTAACAATTGCATATATCCAAATCTCCTTTGAAAGCTTACTCCAAGGACTGGTGTGCCAGTCCTGATTCTTCCTGATTCTTCCAGTTCGTATAGCCTCTCACTGCTACTATCTTGCATATATTCTACATATAAGTATATGTGAAAGATAATATATATGTAAATATGTGTATCTGTGTATATATGTGTGTGAATAGTTTAAAACTATATAAATGTTGGTGATTATTAGCTATCTTTCCATAAGAGAATTAATAAGATCCAAGCAGGCTTTCCCAAGTTAATGTTGGTTGTTGATTTTTTATTATGAAGTTTAAAAATTGCTCAGTGAGACCAAATATCATCTAACAAACTTTTTTAATATAATGAGGTGCCTCCTCCATACATTAAGATATAAAAAGTATTACTTTGTTTAATAAGCCTCTGATAATAAGGATCAGAGCTATAAGGATACCAAACATATTCATTACTGATATCAGGAAAACCAAAAAAGAGATTCCTTGTGTATAGTGAGGTCCTACAGATAGATGCATGAGGTTAAGGGGTAGCAATCTAAAGATTCAGAAAAAGGTTTAATTATTCAAAAAGAATTGGTGCAACACAAAGACCTCCCCCTCCTTAAACAGTCTGCTTCCAGAAATGCTGACTCCATTTTTTTCTATATCAGCCATTTTACTGTAAATGACCCATAAAGAACTAGAAGACCAGCTGCTGTAATTCGTGTTCTTCACTGTTTCTTTTTCTTTTTTTAGCAATACAAAAAAAACTAGGCTATTGAAGGTGGAAGATTTCAAAATCCTAAGAAAGTTCTCTTTTCTGTCTCTTCTGATGGATCAATTTCTTTGATTTAATGAAATGTTATATTAAGATGATAATTTCCTTGTCTGTTTCTTATATCTAATATACATTTTTCTTCAACAAATATACTATGCTTTTTTGTATAACCATCTGTGCTTTATTGAAATAGTCATCTTTCTTTTCTTTGTTTCATATGGTGATACAGTGAATAACATTTAGCTTATGAACCCTGACCAAAAATATGTATATAAATAACCTCTTAGGTAAGGTTTACTGTAAATATTTTATAATTTGGTATCCAAGTAGCCAACTGAAATATATGGCCTTCTTGCTTCCTATTTAATTGATTGTTTAGGTTATTATCTGACTCCAGCCTCGAGAACTCAGATTGGTGAGCAATGATTCTCTTAAGTCCTCAAAAAATTCTACTATAGTACATGTCAATTAAACTACACCTTTTAAATTCTTACTTGGTTAGCCTCGGTAACTTTTGTTATTATTATTATTAAGAAGTTGTTTAATTTTCAATAAGAAGTAAATTGGAGAGGAGAGTTAATATAATTTTCACTTTATCTTTATATCTATTACTTGTTGGAGGAGGAAGGGGAAAATTTTTCAAGGTTATGAACAAGCATGTTTGAAGTCACCACAATCACAAAGGAGTTACTGGCATCTTGGGAACATCTACATAAATATATTTTAATTGTCATTGAGTATTCAGTTCACACTCTGAAAAATGATTTTTCATCAAATAAAAATTAAATCTAAGAGCTAAATATACTTGGCACCTTCTATTTAAAGTATTACTAGGGATTTTGCTTTATGTCTTTAGCAAACACAGATGTTAAAAGCAGCATTCTCTACAATAGAAAACCCTTCAGTCTTACCTTTTTCTTAAGCATACCATACTAACTATGCAAACAGTAAGCCTTTAGGAAAATGTGAAGTTTCTAGCTCATTTTGTTTTGTTTTTAATTCTGACATGCCTTTTGAAGAATTTATATTATTGCTTTGTTTGTTTTCTATACCTATCATTTTGATCACATTGCTCCCCCATATTCAGTCTTCTTCCCCATCTCAATTTTTGGAAATTCTATTCATCTACCAAATCCGGAATGAATGCCACTTTCTTTAGTCAGTCAAGAAACATTTATAGAATGCCTACTATATACTAAGCACTGTGCTAAATACATAGGATACAAAGAAACACAAAGAGTAATCTCTGACTTCCAGGAAGATTCATTTTAATCAGTAAAATAATATATGCATAGATATATACAAGATACATATATTGAAGACATAAGATAATCTTGGGGAGGAAGGCAGTAGTAGCTGAGGAAAAGGAGAAAGACCTCTTGTAAAGGGCAGGATTGTAGATGAATCTTTAAAGAAGATAGAGAAATTAAGAGAATGAAGTGATGGGGCAGACCATTTTGGGCATAGTGAAGAGACAATGTAAAGGCAAAGAAATGGCAGGTATAAGAGTCTCCAGTAGCCAGTGTAGCTGGAACATCATGGAAGGGATTAAAGCTTAAGATGACTGGAAAGATTGAGGTTATGAAGGGCTTAAGAGACCAGTTAGAAGGCTACTGCAAAATTCCAGGCAGGAGGTTAGTAGGATCTGTACTGATATGGTGGCTGAGTAAGAAAAAAGAGATGCATAAGAAAAATGTTGTGGAGGTAAAAAGAGACAGGATTTGACAATCAACTGCATATGAGATCTACAGATATTGAGAACTAGAGAGGATTTGAGGGAAGATGAGTTCTGTTTTGGAGCATGCTGTTTGAGGTGAGTATGAGACATCCAGTTCAAGATATTCAAAAGGCAGCAGTGATATCAATATCAATAGATAGATAGATAGATAGATAGATAGATAGATAGATAGATAGATAGATAGATAGATAGATACCTGGAGATTGGGAGAAATAATGAAGGCTGGATGACAATTAAAGTGATAGACATTGACCAAGAGATCAAATTTAAACTTAAATAAAGGAGGGATAGGCGGCAAGGTGACACAATAGATACAATATCAGTCCTGGAGCCAGAAAGACTCATTGACCATTTTCTATCATGCAAGATAGTTATGAAAACAATGAACATGAAAGTGGACAGACTTCAAGAGGCAGTGGTGGATAGAAGGGCCTGGTGTCCTATGGTGTCCATAAGGTCACAAAGAACTGGACATGACTAAATGACTGAACGAATGAACCACAACAATAAGAAGGATAGGATGGACACTTTGAAGGACATCCATGGAGAAGTGGATATGACATAAAGAAAGAGTAAAATAAAATAAATATTTATATTTGTAAATAAATAAAAAATAAAAGAGACATAAAATAAGCAGCTGAGCAGATAAGAGGAGAACCAAGAGAGATGTGTGTCACAAGAAACAGAGAGGAAAAAAGTATCCAAAAGGAGAAAGTGATCATTAATGTCAAGTAATATAAAGAGGATAAGAAACCATCACTAATCCCTTTTTTTGACATGATTTTTTTAGTTCCTTTGGTAGCTCTTAAGGTTTAATTATGTTTTAATATGCAACACCATTATTGGCTAGTATTGGATATTTGTAAATGTTCCATGTGACTCTTGATATTTTATAAGATCCATAAAGGCAAAAATATCTTAATTATCTTTACATCTTGCCCATTGTCTAGCACAATGTTTTTTGCAGAGCAAAAAATAATAGTTGTTAAATAGTTGAGTGTTATCTTTGGAATCATATACTTTATGCTGAATTTTGTATTCAATCTGAATGATCAATAATTAATAATTTTATCATCAATAAGTTCTCAAATATTAATTGAAATATATCCTATTCCTTTTTATTTTGAACAATTCTAGCGTACACTTTATCATCAAACCTAAAGAAAATGAGACATAAAATTGGATGGCTTTGATGGAGAAAATACTCCCATTTCTTTGTCATCATATCTCTGACCCTCAGTATCTTCCTCTGCAAAACTGATGGGGAAGGGAAGAGGTTAGACTAAGGGATCAAATCTGTCAATCAGATAATGTATGTTACAGTCCCCAGTGTTTAGGTCTCACTCCAACTAGACTTTTAGCTTCCAAAAAGACATTGTCTTGTCAAAATGATGTATCTTGTCAAGAAAAAGTGAAATTTAGAAGATAGGAATGTTTTGGAGATGAAAAAATGAAATTAATCTGACTAGCCCTGGTTAACGATAGAGTTACATGAAAATGGCTTGGTTTGGAGATGCTTCTGAATCAGCATGGGACCTAGCGTAGAAGAGGAAAGAAATTACTGAAAAAATAACACTTTCATTCTATTGTTTCTTTACAACATGCCAAGGGCCAACACTAGCTTTGTCTAGAAGTGTATGTTACACTTTGCATATTTTCAAAAAATGTCAAGAAATATTAAATAAATGACATTTCCGAAATTTTATGTGATTGTACTTTAATTCTTACTCAATTTGAGTGATCCATGATTTGTCCACAAATAAAGATCGGAACTAACCTGATTTATATATATACATATATACATATGTATATATGGATGGATGTAGATGTATATCTATTTATGTAGAGCATATCAAATTTATATCTATCTATATTTATATTTATCTAATTATGAATATATATTTATATACTTATATAAATATACATATATGTTTTTATACATGTATATGTGTGTATATTTATATATATATACTTAGATATATATAAATGTAAAGAGATAGGGAGAGAGAGATAAAGACTATCTCTGTTTCTCTAAGATACAGAGAAAGGAGAGAGATACAGAGAGATAAAGGAGAGGGGAAGAGAGAGAAAGAGAGACAGAGAGACAGAGACAGACAGAGACAAAGGCAGAGACAGAGGAGAGAGAGAGATAACAAAATACCTGACCTTTTTCAGTCTATATAGCCCAATGGCATAGTGCTTAGAGATCTGAACCAGAAGCCAAGAAGATATGGGTTTAGATCTTGCCTCTGACACCTGCTATGTATCCCTGAGTAAATCACAAAAGCCCTCACTGCCTCAGTTTCTTTATCTAGAAAATGAAGATAATAGCACATACTACACAGTTATTATGAGAATTAAATTGATAATACATACAAAATGATTTATAAATTTAAAAATGCTATATATGTATATGTGCTATCATTATTATTCTGGGATCTAAAGCTATCATTTAAAAATCATCTCTCCCCCTTTACAAAACCTAACATTAAGACAGTAATAATAGCTGACATTTATATAGCGCTTTAAGATGACATTTTCATGAACAAGACCCATTTAGAGAGTAGTAACAGTAGCAAATCTCTTTGAAGTCTTTGATAACTAGAGAACATTTATTCCGGCTTCACTTGAAAGGGTTAGGAATTGCATTCCTCTTCCATTGTGGTCCCTAATTTCACACTGCCTGGTTTTTTGTTGAATGCCTTCATTCTCCTGCACACTAATTGCTTAAGCTCTTAATGATTGATATCCTATGTAGGTACGGGGCAAATTAATTGGATAATGTTCAGGAAAGACCTGGATATAAGGTGTTGTAAAATGTGATTACTGTTTAGTATTTACAACCCTTCTTGATTTATGCTTCAAAGTCTCCTTTATACTTTACTATATACTGTCTTGTTCTCCAATTTTTTCATTTGTGTATACTAACCTAAAGTTATAAATAGGCAAAAGATAATATTAGAATTTATAAGAGGCTTTAAGTTTTGCAAAGTACATTATAAATATTATCTCATTTGACCTTCACAAATATTCTATGAGGGAGTTGCTATTATTATCATCCACATTTTACAGGTGAGGAAATAGAGATAGACAGATATTAAGTGACTTATTCTGGACACACAGATAGAAAGTTTCTGAGACTGGATTTGTAATCAGGTCTTCCTGACTCCAGGTATAGTGTTCTACTCAATGTACCACCTAATAACCTAAAAGGCATCCAATTGCTAATCTTAAGACTATTCCTGCTCAAAATATCAACCTTACAGAGGATTATTTCTGTTATTACCTGATTTGGGGCAAGTCATTAAATTTATCTGATCCTTGGTTTCTCAATCTAAGGAAATTTGGGTGGGGACAATAATTCCCCTACCAATAACAAGAGGTTGTCCAAAAAAATGTTTAATACCTTAAAATATTTTTATAAATTTCAATTGTTATAAAGGAAGTCTTCTGTTCTTTCTCCTCCTCCTTCTGTATTTATTCTTCTTGTAAACTTTACATTTTTTTTTTGACGGGGGGGAGAAAGGTATCTTTTAACATGACAATAAGGAGTTACATATTATTTGTCAATGCCTTAATGTGCAACAGTATAGTTCAGTAGTTATACAAGTCTTCTCTGACACATATTAACTGCAAAACAGTGGCCAGGTCAATATCTCAGTGCTCTAGTTAGCTCTCAAGGGCAAAGCACAGGCAAAGTGCCAACCCACAATGGCCCCTGCATCTATTCCTAATACAAGCTATTCCTATTTGTGAATCTTTCCCAAGGAATTCAGTCAAGTATTTGGGTCTTCCAATGCAGATCAACTCCTTATCTACAAGTTATTGCCCTAGGGAGCTATTTGAGCCATAGCTAGAAAGTGTTTCAGATATGAGACTGGAACTCTTAGCTTTCTAACTCTAACCTAAACATTCTATCTATGACATGCCACTGCTTTAAAGTTTTTTTTTTTTTGATCTAGACCTGTGATTTTATAAATGGAAGAGACCCTAGCATGTAAACTCTCTTCATTGAAGCAGATCATCAACTTAACTATTGCTGTTAATCTTAGAGAGCTACCAAGGTGAATTGTGAAGCTGTGTCCAATCCATGATCTAACAGTTAATATGTGACACATATTAACTGCTTTTTGAAACTAATATCAGTCTTTTAATATGCTATTATTATTGGGAAATCATCTTTACATTTAAGGGTTTTGATAAAGACTTCATTTTTAAATATATAGAGAGAATTGACTCATAAGAATTCAAGCCACTCTCCAATCGATAAATGATCAAAAGATATGAACAGACAATTTTCAGATGATGAAATTAAAGCTATTTCTAGTCATATGAAAAAGTGCTCTAAATCACTATTGATCAGAGAAATGCAAATTAAGACAGCTCTAAGATGCCAGTACATACCTCTCAGATTGTCTAAGATAACAGAAAAAGATAATGACAAATATTGGAGGGGATGTGGGAAAACTGGGACACTGATGCATTGTTGGTGGAACTGTGAACGGATCCAACCAGTCTGGAGAGCAATTTGAAACTATGCTCAAAAAGTTATCAAACTGTGCATACCCTTTGACCCAGCAATGTTTCTATTGGGCCTATATCCCAAAGAGAACTTAAAGGAAGGAAAGGGACCCGCATGTGCAAAAATGTTTGTGGCAGCCCTTTTTGTAGTGGCAAGAAACTGGAAGCTGAATCAATTGGAGAATGGCTGAATAAATTATGGTATATGAATGTCATGGAATATTATTGTTCTGTAAGAAATGACCAGCAGGATGATTTCAGAGAGGCCTGGAGAGATTTGCATGAACTGATGCTACGTGAAATGAGCAGAACCAGGAGATCATTGTACACGGCAACAATAAGACTATATGATGATCAGTTCTTATGGACATGACTCTCTTCAACAATGAGATGATTCAAAGGAGTTCCAGTTGTTCAATGATGAAGAAAGCCATATACACCCAGGGAGAGGCCTATGGGATCTGAGGGTGGACCACAACATAGCATTTTCATGCTCTCTATTGATGTTTGC
>JAJPUD010001819.1:357905-384808 GCA_023553655.1 Myrmecobius fasciatus
TTGGGATCTGAGGGTGGACCACAACATAGCATTTTCATGCTCTCTATTGATGTTTGCTTGCATTATGCTTCCCTTCTCAGATTTTTTTTCTTGTAGATCTGATTTTTCTTGTGCAGCAAGATAACTGTATAAATATGTATACAAGTATTTGATTTGTCAAATATTGTAACATAATTAACATGTATTAGACTTCCTGCCATCTAGGGGAGGGAGGGAGGGAAGGAGGAAAAAATTTGTAACAGAAAGCTTTGCAAGGGTCAATGATGAAAAATTACCCATGCATATGTTTTGCAAATAAAAAACTTTAATAAAAAATATGCTATTATTGATTAAAACACTAATGAAAGTTAAGTCAAATGTCCTTGAGAAAAGGAATGGAAGTCAAAATAGGTATAAAAAGATTAATGAGTCCCATCCATGATTGGAATAGTGGAGCCACCACATTTTAAATTCTAACACCTCAGTAGCCTACTTGAGATATGAAAAAGTGACAATAGTGATGAAGTGACAATAACACAGGATGAAATGCAGTCAGGAAGAATAACTGGAAATACAGCTAGAAGCAACAAAATTTTAAAGATGCTCAGCATTTGATATTTAGGTTTTTGCAAGGATTGCCAATTCTAAAAAAATGAGATCATAAAGGAGATTCTGCATTAAGAATGTGTTTGTGTATTTTTTTGCCCTGGGAATCCTAAAGATTCATATGCTAAATGCAGATATTGTGATTTTTGTTAATATCCTTCTCATATAATGGGACTGGTCAGGTCATTCAGAAATTGTTCAGGAGAAACAACATTAAAAGGTGTCATCAGAAAAGGTAAGGCAGTGACCTGGCAAGAGCAGGAAATACATGATGATCAGCACATGTAAAATGTCAAGACAACTAGAGGGAACCCACCTCCAGCACATTGGATGGATCCTTCTGGGGGCCTTATGACAAATAAAAGATGATGGTCATCCTCAAGGGATGGATTGGTGACAACATAAACCATTAAAGTACAAACATTGAGAACACTATTTCCTGTTTAGTATGGAATACTATAGAAGCACTCTGGGCATCCCACTTATTTGAAAACAATGAAATAAATGTGAATACACAATTGTTAAAGAATATTATTGCAAACAATTACCAGAAACTTCCCTCCCATCAAGTTTTATAAATCCTGTATGGCAATATCATATGTAGCTATCCAATGTATTTTAAAAATTAACTTTTGACCCATCTTATTCTCTTTTGCACCATCTTTTACGTAAGGTTTTTTGGGGAGGGGGTTTATTGGGGTTTTTTTGTTATATAAATTTGCTGTATTTTTATAACAGAAGTTAGATCTCTCCAGCCCCTCACCAAAAAACAATGAATCAGTTATCTAGATAATTTTAGGCAAAAAAAGTATTTTTTTTAAATTGTGCGGTTTTGATATTTTTTTTGGTCAAACTAATAATAAACTGTTTTTTTTTTCTGCTGACCTAAAAGCATAGTACATATTCTATAAGGATCTATTAACTGAAAATAAAATGGAAATTGTTTCATTAGGCCTAACTCTTAGTTCTTGCTTTCAAGAAACTGTTCATGAAGGCACACACACACACACACACACACACACACACACACACACACAAGTCCCCATCACCCCTTCCCTTCCCATCACTCACTCAGATCCCACTAGGTGTCACAAGGACTCTTGAGTTGTATTTTCAGCTGTACTTAATGACAGCTCTGTGGCTGACCCAAACGAGTGATCAGTAATTTTGCAGAGGCTTATCATTATCCTGACAAAACGCCATGAAGGTGTGCGTGACTCATTTTTTAATACCGCAGTCAGGAAATAAAGAGAAGGAACGAAAGCAAAAGCCATTGCCTGCATCGGAGTCCCTGTGATATTAATTACTGGAGACATGTGCATGACATGGTGTTCATTTGTTGCTCAGTGCGAGCTATCTTATCTCCTCTCACCCACTGGCTGATTAGTAGAGACAGCCTCCAGACATTCTTCGATCCCTTATTGTTTTGTAGCATTGACAAAAAACAGAAGAGAAGTCTTTTCCATTCTGTAGCTTGCAATTTAAGAATGCATTTGTACTTTCTTGCCCTTGTTTTTTTTTCTCTCTGTAGTTTCACAAATCTTCATGAGTGGAGCACCTGGATGTGTCTATTTTAACAGCCTAGGAAGTTAGTTAGGAAGGGTCTTCTTAAAAGTTAGAATTTTGATTTAGACTTGGTGCATTACAGGGTCTTACATTGAAAGATGGAATGGACCTTAGAGGTCACTTAATCCAACAACCTCCCTTTGTAAATGAGGACACTCAGATCTAATCATGTTAAGTGACTTGTCCAGTGTACAATGTGGCAGAACCAGGTTTTGAATTCATCTCTTCTGATTTCAGATCAAGCACTCTTTTTGTTTCATCACTAAAACTTACATGTTATTTTATTGCCATTGAAAACCAGGATCTACTAAAACAGTGACTCCCTTGAGTCTTAAGAGGAGATCATTTCAATGGAATATACCCAATGATCCAGGCAAAATTTACTCCATTCTTGTGGATAAAGCATAATATTTCTGTCTTTTTATTGTTGTTATTGTGATTTGTTCACTTGTAGTTTTATTTTTTCTTTCTTGTGTTTGGTTTTTCTTTTTGATCTAATTTTTCTTGCATACTATGGCAAATATAGAAATATGTTTAGAAGAACTGTACATATTTAATCTATATTGGATGGCTTGCTATCTTGGAGAGGACAAGGAAAGGGAGAAATTTTGGAAGGCAAGGTTTTGCAAAGGTGAATATTGAAAACTATCTTTGCACATATTTGAAAAAATAAAATACTATTAAAAATTTAAAAATAAAAAAAATATATTTTATCCCATTCTAATGCAGACAGTGTTTCTCATTGTAAAATAGCTAGTGTTCATAATACTATGATTAACTAAGCTCTTCTTAGACAACCAGCTCCACACTTTGAGGCAGAGCCATTGGCTATAGAAATGTGAAGAATGAAAAAAAAAATACTTCCTTGTAATTCAAGACATTTTCAATGAACTCAGGACAAATGTACCACACAGAAGAAGCCCTGAACCATGAAAGCCCTCAAGGTTGGAGAGATTAACAAGTGGGTTGAAATGTTAACATTTTATGTACTGCTGATCCTAGTCATTATTTTAGAGGAAAAGTGTCAGAATATAGTAGGGATGTAAGTCCTGTAATTTTGTGCAAATTATAAATTAATAACAGAGACATCAGAAACTGGTACCAAAGTGCAATTTCAAGAATAAATATTATATCAGACTATTATTGTACATTCATTTTCAAGGAAAATAGCCAAACTATGTAATAATGAACTATTTAAAGAGGTTCTCATAGAATCTAAAAACAGTACAGAATAATACAAAAATGGTCAAAATTAAAATTTTTCTATTCAATTATAGAAACTAATAAAATTTAACCTTAAAACAGAATTGTGATAAAGAATTCATATGTTCTTTAAAAATAATCCTCATATAAAGATTCAGAGCTCTGAAGAATAGTATTAATGATCATACACTGTTAAAATGTACAGCATACTATAATATTTAATTATAAAAGGGACAAATACATAATTAAGTGAATAAATTAATTTAATTAATTCACTCCCTATTTTACATCATTTAGAGCCAAAAGAGACCTTAGAGGTAGCCTAATTCAATCCCTTCAGATTTTACATTTAAGGAAACTGAGGACCCAGAGACTTTTCAAAGATCATCTAGAAAACTAGAAAGTCTGGTTTGGGAATTCAGGTCCTTTTCTTTCCCTAGACTAAATTACCTTCCGAAAAGGAGCAGAAGATGAAATTATAAAAGATTAATAAGTAATTGACTGAGGTCCTATTGTTATCATTGTTTGCAGAATTGACTTCTACAAACTTCTTTAGGGAAATTAATGTGTAATGTTCAGGATGCTTTGTAGATACAGCTTAAGGTACAAACCCTTCTACATATCCATTAGTATTTTCCCTATATGTCTGCCATCACTTGCAAATCACAGAACTTTTTTTAAAAATAATTTCTATTATCTTCTTCAAGAATTCTTTTTAGCATAAACACCCCTTGAAGGGTAACATCAACCTTCTCTCCATAAAATGTTCAGCAGTAATATAACCCCCAAATACATATTAATAAGCACAAGAATATGTGTCTGACTCTATCATTTTTAATTTGTTACTTCTACTTGTATTGCATCTTGGGACTACATATGGTCCTAAAGAAAAAAAAAAAAAGCTCTCAGAGTATAGGGACCAGTGCCTTATATCTCAATTCATTACGTTATCAAATGCTTTACACAGATTATGAACTCTTGGGCTCAGAAGCAAACTTTTGCCTCTTTTTTTTATACTTAGCACTTGGCACAATACCAGTCCTATAGTAAGTACTTAATAAATGCTTATTCACTGAATTTTAAATAAACAGACAGTACACTAGAAAGAATGAACACAAAACAGTATGTAATTTTTAAGCAGTCTATACTTTAAAAAATACTAATTCCTGTACAGTATCTTAACAAGAATTTCTTTTGACTTGACTGAAAGACCCAGAACCAGGATGGGGGCCAAGTGATAGCCATAGCAGTTCTTTAAGACCCCCTGCTAAGGCTAGAGAGGTTATAGTCTTCAAGAGTGAAAGAACCACTTTTTCATCTATGTAGACTCCATCATTGAAACATTAAGGCATTATTGCAAATTCAAACTATTTCTAGAATATAGAAAATTAAAATGCATATTTTAGTAGATTCTTACTTTAGCGTGCAGTCTAGAGAACACTCATGGAATTGTTAGCCTTGGCTGAAAAATATAGTTGTCATGCTTACTTGGTTCTGCTAGTTCTTGAAAATAGCTACAAAGAATGATTAAATATATTATTTTAACAATTTTTTCTTAGTGAATATGAATAGTGAACTGCAATGTTCGTGATTATCTTTGTATATGTTTAAGCAGATTCTTAACAAATCAGGGAAGATCCTTTCAAGATCTTGACACTCCTGCCCTCCTGTGACTGACTGCCAGTAATATTTCCCAAGTATTCTAATGATGTAATATGCTACAGAGGACACTATATCGCCTAGCACTGCAGCATCATTGATCATTTTAAGAGTTCAGGAAAAATAAGAACACTGCCTATGAGATATATGCAAATTCTATATAAAAGTTCTCTTTCAACTTTTCAGTGTGAAAACATATTTTGAAAGTAGAGTTCATTTGTGGTAATAAGCCCATATATTTCCTAAGTCAATTCAATTTTCCTATGTGTGTCTATTATGCTTTTGCTAAAAAATAAGTAATGAAAAATTGTATGTGACGTATTTTTCTCTGGGAATTAAACCTGACTATTATTATGTTTTTGAATATACATATGGGAAGAAGAGAGAATGAGAAAGAGAGGAGGGGAGAAATGGGAGGAAAAGGAAAGAAAAGAGAAGAGAGGAGAATAGATTCTAGCGGAAGGATTGGTAAAAGGGTTTAAGGAGAGGGAGAGGTGATGGGAAGAAAAAGATAAAATGGGGAGAAAGGTAGTAAAAGGGAAGAGAAGGAATAGGAGAAAGTAGAATAAAGAGGGAAAAGGGTTAGAGAAGGGAAAAGGAATGAATGGTCAGAGGAAAGTTGTTGGTTCATTTCACTTCCTTAATGAAAGTAACATCTTCAAATAACATAAAAGACAATTCTCATTCTCTATCATGAGCAGATGACAAGTTAAAAGGTCAGGAGAACAACTTCACATTTTCATTGGGAACAATTTGTAAGAATAATAAAGGGAAACAATCTGTGATTCGTTCATCATGACTTAAGTAATCTATTATTATAAAGATTTCATTACTGCAGAATGGATAGAAAAGAGTTTGGTATCTTGCCGGAAGCAAATGAATTCATTAGGGAAAAGTCAAAAAAGATTTTTTAAAAAGAGCTCCAAACAAAACTACAATGTGTCCCTTATTCTTTAACATATAAAATAAAAGCAATATTCTGTTATTGAGAAGCATCTGTCCCAATTTTAAAGACACTATCTGTGCTTGTAGTTTTTATTCTAGGCCATATAACTAAAGTGCTATCCCTTTAAATCAAAACTAAAGATTGAATATGAGATAATATCCAGAAAATTATACCAGGAACTATGGCATACTTGGAAAAAAATCAAAAAAGAAATATGCTTGACTTTCATATAAATGTGTGAACAGTATATATTTTATACTTCCTAGAAACAATTTATCCCCAATCAAATTTTCTGGAATTATAATGCACAGTTATACACAAGATCATGTTTATAATCAAAATAACTTAGAAGTACAAAAAGGAAAAAAAAAAACCTTAAAGTGTCTTTAGCAGCATCACTTTTATTATATCCCGGTAACACATAATTTGACAGCAAAATATCCTCAGTGTAAATAATTGCTTATGCAGGGGTATGTACTCTGAATATGTGAGTGTGTGTGTATGTGTGTGTGTGTGTGTGTGTGTGTGTGTATTGGGGGGAAGGAGTTATAATTGATATATTAAATAAAGGTATATGTGATAAGCAATGGGGTCCAGTGGAATCAGTTTTAGTCAAAAAGATCTAGCTAGATTTAAGTAAATCCCACCATTGACACAGACTAGTTAAATAATCATGGACTAATCATATATCTTAGAACACAAAACAAGGTATAAAGTTATAAATGAATTATAAATGATCTTTTTCATGGGGAAATTTTACTTAAGGAGTTCTCTATACCCTATCTGGAAAATAACAGCTTTGGACCAAATTGAGAGAAAGAGAGAGAAGAGAGGGAGACAGACAGAAATAAAGAGACAGACACAGAGAGAGCCAGAAAGACAGAGAGAGCAAAATAAAGAGAAAAAGACAGAGACAGAGAGAGACAGAGAGACAGACAGAGACAGAGAGACAGAGAGAGAATAAAGGGAGGAGTGAAGGAGGAAGAGAGATAGAGACAGAGATAGACAGATAAATAGACAGAGATAATAAAGGAAGGAGGGAAAGAGGAGGGGAGACAGACACAGACAGAGACACAGAGAGTATTCATTCGTGTGTGTGTGAAGTAATGTATAGGCACCAGATTTTGAATTGAGACTTAGTTCAAATGTAACCCACCCATACTATCTCTGGGACACTAAACAAGAAGCTAACCCTCTCAGGATACCCAACCCACCCCCACCTCCATCCAGGGAACTAGGAAAACAAGTTCTGATATGCACTGGTAAAAAGAGGATCCATTATCCAGAGTTTTCTTCACCAGTGAAATCATAGGTACAGACCAAACTGTATCTATAATTTTTTTTTCTTATAAGTAGAAGAAAAGGTAAACCAAACCAAACTGCCTAGTACTTCAATTCATTTGAAAACTTTTGCTTACTATTTGTTTTGGGTCTTCCATTCTGATTGTGTTAATAAATCACATGTCCATTAACCATGAATTGTTACAGTCAATGAGTTTGAGGTTTGCAGGAGCCATGATTGAGGGGGTACTTCTGACCTATGGGAAATGAGGCTTCAATGGGATGAAGAAAGAAATTCTGCAGCTTTAATCATCTTGGTTGTATTCTGAATTATATCATTAGAATTTATTAAAACTGTATCCCACGAGGTACTGGCAACCCCTGGAGAGACCATAAGCAGTGAGGAGCCAGGGAGTCAGCTACTCACAGGTGACTAAAGTGCCATCTGGTGGCCAAATAATATACAATACCAACCACCAGCCCATTACCTTAATTTGAATAACTAACTGACTTGATCCCATGATCAAATTTTGTTATGTTTTGTTTTGTTTTTAGAATAGAAGAGAGCAAAGAAATGATGTAATGGGTAAATTCAGTTCGACATTCCCTTTAGCATTCCTCACTCAAAACACCTGCCACATATAACAGATTGTCAATGATGACCTTGTTTCCCCTTATACTATATTTGGTTTTGAATTACTTATTGATTAGGGCAAATAAGCATATACAGTTAGTTTTTGCCACATTGCAGTCATTTAGAGCTGTATCCTCTCCAAATACACAAAATATGGAGTGTACTATAAAAAGGCATAGGAGACATTATATGTCCTTACAATAATAAGGAAAATGATCCTCATGAGAACAACATAATAATGCCACCATGTTCTCGGATCTTTTCTTAGTACCCGCAAAAATCAGTGTGTCCTGAGTAAACAAGTTTCTTCTTTATTTCAGTAATTTCCGACTAGACTGATTCTAGCTGGAGGGGCATCTGGGATATGGCAGCTTGTCTCAGGACCCTGAACATAGCATATTTCTGTCTGAAATGAGCTAAAAGAATTTTAATCCCCTTTTGTATCTACATACACAGTTAATTCAGAAAGTCTATGTGATCAAGATTATTTTAGGTACTCTGGAAACTCCAAAAGCAATACTAGCAAGGTCCCTGCTCTCAACCAATTTGTAGTTCTTATTAGTCTGATAAATCTAAAAACCATAAGTCAGAGAGCAATGGAAAGTTGCATTCAATAAAGTACTTGATTGAATATACTCCAACTCCAGAAAGATATATCTAAATATCTTAAACCTCCTTTTCATAATGTCCATTCTTAACCAACTGTAATTCTATATTTTTCCCCATCAACTCCCATTTACTATCCTCTTTCTAAACTTTAGATCATCATTTGCTCTTTGGTCATTTTTTTCATCAGAATAATAATTCTTCTGGTTTCTTTAAAAAATAAGAATGCCATATTATATGCTATAATCAAAGTGAGACTGCATCATTGATTTATACATTGTCATTATTATGCCTTCTTGAGGCCAGCTATATTAAGAAAAGAGAGGTATACCTTATTTGCTTTTCTGACAGTTACCATACACTGAAAAGACATTTTCTCTAACACTCCCACAATTCTCCTTAGATCGGTCTTTCTTTAAAGGTTACAACTTATTCCTAATATGTGAGTATCTGTGTTTCTAAGTCAGGCTACCACTCCAAAAAGTAACCTGACAAGACAACTATTTGGTGAGTTTCCATAAGAAAGTTATCTGAAATTGTTTTAAGATATCACCAGTTCATTTAGAATTTTAATCAACTTCCAAAGGCAACAGTTTAAGCTCTCGAGGGACTCTTTATTCCACATTAAAAATGTTGTCTTCAGTCAACAGTAGACCAATCTGTATTCGTGGTTTTATTCATGTCATAACTATTCTTTTTCAGCTAGTGGTTGCTGACTTATTTAAGTACTGTGGATACTTTAAAGTTGAGCTCAGAAAAATGTCCATAATGAGGAAAATCAATTTTTAAACAATAAATAATTTTATTTGTCTGGCCTTCTATGGAGACAATGATATGTTCACATCCATAAAAAATGTCTCACGATTATGTCCAGTAATAAATGCAACTAACTGGGTTTACATCTTGCAAAGGCAAATGTTACAAATTACATATGTCATACCAAAGAAAAAGCTTCCAATTGCTTTAAGGATATCCTATGCTCACTGGTCCAATCAAGCCAGAATGCCCTAAATTAGCAATTATTCATTCTTACCGGTAGAAATGGTGACCTGGTGTTTGAGTTGTTTGCAAAAGCAAATGGGGACAACCTACTGACTGACCACTGCTCTGATTGATTTGTATTTATCAGCTTTCCAGGTATTAAATGCAAGAGTCTGCCTAAGTTTCTGGTCTAAGCTGAAATGAGAAGTTAAGACTTGGCTCTCCAAGTTTTTGCTTCTTGAGTTCTTCTTCTGGATAGTCAAGCTTCTACCCCTAATGAAATTCAATTTTTTTTTTAAATCTCACTCTTTTTCCTCAGGAAAAGAGATTCTTCCATGTATTGTATTTGTATCCCCAATGCCTAACATAGTGGCTGGCATGTAGATGGCACTAAATAAAAGACTGTTGATTGATTGTTAAGTAATTTCATATTCTTCATTACTCCTGGAATTTTCATGGCAGATACCAGAGTGATTTTCCATTTCCTGTTCCACCTCATTTTCTAAATGAGAAACTGAAGCAGAGTTAAATGACTTGTTCAGGGTCATACAGTCAGTTAATTGTTTAAGGCCATATTCAAACACAGAAAGACAAGTCTTCCTGCTTCCAAGACCATTGTTTTGTCTACTGTACCATCTAGCGGCCTTTGGTTTCAATAGGACACTGGACAGTTTCATTATTCTCTGCAAACCTTGGCCTCTTTTAGTTGAAATCATGCCATTTATGATTCATTTTTGGCAAAAATTATTTTGTTTGGGAGGAGGAGGCAAATTGTCTTATGGTTATCATAAGTAACTCCTTAGTAGCTACATTTTCTCCATCCATAGAGAACAACAAACTATTCACAGAGAAATGGGTGGGTTACTGAGAAGTGACTTACTGTACTCACACAGTCAATATGTGACAGAGGTAGCACTAGAATCCAGCTATTCTTAACTCCAAGGTGAATATGCATTCCACTACCATGCCTCTCCTTCATATTGTTATATTTGAATTTTTAGGTTGTTCATTTTTTAACCTTATTCTATCTTGTCAAATATGCCAAATATAGCAGATAAAGAAGGGGGAAGGAGGAGGAAATAATCATTTAAATATCCCCTATTATGTACCAGGCACTGTGCAAAACATTTTACAAAATTCTCATTTCATGCTCACCACAGCCTTTCCAGGTTGGTACTATTATTATCTTCATTTTAGAAATGAGGGAACCAAAGCAAAAAGAGTAAAGATTTGTCCAGCATCACAATCTAGGATGTCTCTCAATCAGGGCTATTTTAAAATTCTGAGGAAACAGGAGAAATTCCCTGAAACCCTGGGATACAATCTGCCAGTACAAGAGAGGGGAATAAAGAGAAAACACATACCATCAAATGAGGTGTCTTGTAATTATAGTACTATTATAAATATTATTACTATCACTAACATGAGCTAGGCTTCATGAAGAGAAATGAGCCAAAGTTAGGGCCTGAAAGGTGTTTGGTCCTTAAATATAGTGAATATTTGACCTTTATGCAGCTGTGGCTCATGGAAGATTGCTAAATGTGCAAAGATATCACAGAGAACTTCAGTAGGTCAGAATACTGAAAATGAATTCAATCACTTAGTTAATAAAACTACAGCTACTAATTACAGAATCTTTAGACATTATTGTTGCCTGTGAATTTATATATTATTTACATTTATAGATTGGTTTTCATTTTTTAATAATTCTCTGGCATTCTTAAGAAACAAATTATTGCAAAATAGTCTTTTTATTTCCATAAATGACAGTCAATTATGATGGGTTGAAGTGCTTCCACATTTCTTCCTCCTATTACTGTTCTCTTTGTAGTTATAATAACTCACATTGCACACCACTTTATTTAATGCAGCACTTTCATCACAAAAAAGCTAGAACTTAAATAGGAAAAGTATTATTATTTGCCTTATAAGATAAGTAAACTGAGACAGAGTGGTTAAGAAACTTGGCTATCAATAAAAGAAGAAAAAGAGATTAAAGGAATTAGAGTAGGTCATGAAGAACCAAATTATCACTCTTTGGACATAATATGATGGTCTTCTTAGAGAACCTTAGAGAATCAACTAAAAAACTATTAGAAATAATCCACAACTTTAGCAAAGTTGCAGGATACAAAATAAATCCACATAAATCATCAGCATTTTTATACATCATTAATAAAATCCAACAGCAAGAGATACAAAGAGAAATTCCATTTAAAATACCTGTCAATAGTATAACATATTAGGGAATCTATCTGCCAAGGCAAAGTCAGGAATTATATAAGCAAAACTACAAAACACTTTACACACAAATAAAGTCAAATCTAAACAATTGGAAAAATATCAAGTACTCTTGGATAGGTCGAGCGTATATAATAAAGATGGCAATTCTGCCTAAACTAATCTGTTTATTTAGTGCTATACCAATCAAACTCCCAAGAAACTATTTTACTTACCCAGAAAAAATAACAACAAAATTCGTCTGGAAGAACAAAAGGTCAAGAATTTCAAGGGAATTAATGAAAAAAAAAAAAAAGCAAATGAAGGTGGCCTAGCTGTACCAGATCTAAAACTATATTATAAAGTAGCAGTCATCAAAGCCATTTAATACTGGCTAACAAATAGACTAGTTGATCAGTGGAATAGGTTAGGTTCACAGTACAAAATAGTCTATAACTACAGCAATCTAGTGTTTGACAAACCCAAAGACCCCAACCTTTTGGATAAGAACTCCTATTTGACAAAAACTGCTGGGAAAATTGGAAACTAGTATGGAAGAAACTAGGCATTGACCTACACCTAACACCACATATCAAGATAAATTCAAAATGGGTTCATGATCTAGACATAAAGAATGTTATTATAAATGAATTAGAAGAAAATAGGATAGTTTACCTCAGATCTGTGGAGGAGGAAGGAATTTGTGATCAAAGAAGAACTAGAGATCATTAGTGATCACAAAATAGATACTTTTGACTATATTAAGTTAAAAAGTTCTTCAGAACCAAAACTAATGCAGACAAGATTAGAAGGGAAGCAATAAAGTGGGAAGCCATTTTTACATTGAAAGGTTCTGATAAAGGTCTCATTTCTAAAATATATAGAGAAATAATTCAAATTTATAAGAATTCAAGCCATTCGCCAACTGATAAATGATCAAAGTATATGAACAGACAATTTTCAAATGAAGAAATTGAAACTGTTTCTAGTCATATGAAAAGGTGCTCCAAATCACTATTGATCAGAGAAATGCAAATTAAGACTATTCTGATATACCACTACACACCTGTCAGATTGGCTAAGATGACAGGAAAAGATAATGATGAATATTGGAAGGGATGTGGGAAAACTGGGACACTGAAACATTGCTGGTGGAACTGTGAACAGATCCAACCATTCTGGAGAGAAATTTGAAACTATGCTCAAAAGTTATCAAACTGTGTATATCCTTTGACCCAACAGTGTTTCTATTGGGCCTATATTCCAAAGAGATCTTAAAGGAAAGAAAGGGACTCACATGTGCAAAAATGTTTGTGGCAGCCTTTTTGTAGTGGCAAGAAACTGGAAATTGAGTGGATGCCCATCACTTGGAGAATGGCTGAATAAATTATAGTATATGGATGCTGTGGAATATTATTGTTCTGTAAGAAACGACCAACAGGATTTCAGAGAGGCCAGAGAGACTTACATGAACTGATGCTGAGTGAAATGAGCAGAACCAGGAGATCATTATATATGGCAACAACAAAACTATATGATGATCAATTCTGATGGACATAGCTCTCTTCAACAATGAGATGATTCAAACCAATTTCAATTGTTCAGTGATGAAGAGAGCTATCTACACCCAGAGAGAGGACTGTAGGAACTGAATGTGGACCACAGCTTAGCATTTTCACTCTTTCTGTTGTTGTTTGCTTGCATTTTATTTTCTTTCTCAGGTTTTTTTTCTTCCTTCTTGGTCTGATTTTTCTTGTGCAGCAAGATAACAGTATAATATGTATACATATATTGAATTTAACATATATTTTAATATATTTAACATGTATTGGTCTACCTGCCATCTAGGGGAGGATATGGGAGAAAGGACGGGAAAATTTGGAACAGAAGGTTTGCAAGAGTCAGTGTTGAAAAATTACCCATGCATATGTTTTGTGAATTAAAAGCTTTAATAAAAATAAAAAACATTGGAAATTAAGTCTTTGAAAAAATAAAAGAAAGAAAAAAAAAGAAACTTGGCTATGGTCCCTTGGCTACTAAGTGATGGAATTAAGACTTGAAACAAATTGTGATTCTAAGGTTGGTGTTCTTTGGGGCATACCTTGATATAGGCAGATAGGTAGCACAGTGAATGGAGGACGGCCTCAGATATTTACTAGTTGCATGACTGAACAAATCAAATAAAATCTTTGTTCCTCAGTTTCCTCACAGGATTATTATGATAATCCAATGAGATAACATATAAAAAAAATCCTTTGCAAACATTAAAACACTATATAAATAGTAGCTATTGTCATTATTAATGAATCTTCTAATCTATGAAATAACAATATTAATACCTGGAAATGAGGTACCTGAGATCATCCTGACATGTTAGGATAAATTAAAATTACTCCATTAGGTCTTAGTCTGGATCATATATGTTGGAAATGGACTTTGCCATTGTGACCAGCCTTAAGAATCTGGAAGACTGAGAGTCAGCCTACCTCTGACTCTAGCTATGGCACCCTGCCAGGTAACTTATCCTCTCAATGCCTCAAATAATTCTCAAAGACTTTGAATTCTGCTAATTCACCTTTGAGAGAGTTTGCAACTCCTACCAAATCAGTGATCCAGATAAAGCAAACCAAAGCCCTATAAGTAAGCCATCTGCTGTGTCAATATCATTAGCAAAGCTTTAACTGTTAACTGTATTTGAGGGACTACATTAGATATTAAGATATTTAGCAAGAATCCACTTTCACTTGACCCTCTCCAGGAAATTGTAATTTAATAGACCGCAGGTTAGTAACCAGTTAATAAAGAAGCCTGAGGAGTTCTGGGAAGAAGTTGCTAGTTTTAGAAGTAGATGTACTACAAAATGATTATAGGTGAAAGGAGAAAAAGAAAGAACTGACAAGTGTAGTTTTGTGGAGAGGATGGTGAAATAATATTATTAGCCTTCTAGTTATTTTACAATTGCTGCTGCATAGCCAAACTTCAATGAAAATTGATAAGGGAAAATAAAGTGCCAAGAATTACCCATTTTCTAAAGGAATCCCTCTAAAGGAACCCTTAGCAGATGAGGGCACAACATTATCTTCTCATTTCCGAATACTGTTACTGCCAGGAATCTGTTGTCATCTTGTTTCCCTGCCAGAAATTAACAAGGCAATAAGGAGAGGAGATTTTTAAGTCTTTAAAGGAATCTCTTCAATTACCTGCTACTAATGGGAAGACACAAGGTGAATTTTCATAGCTGTTTGTGAAAGGAAGCAGAGGGAAGAAAGAGCAGGTTTTGTCTCAATTATAGATTTTCAAAGAACATTACACCTGTAAAAGACTTTAACCAATTATTTAGCCCAACCCTCTCATTTTATGAATAAGAAAGTTAAAGGCCAAAGATTTTATATGACTTGACTAAGACCACAAAGCTACCTAGTGAGAAAAACTCCCAGACTGGTTTTCTTCCTAGTACCTCCAGTGAAGAACATTAATGAAGTAAATCTAACAGAATAACCCAAATAGCCTTTAGTTCAGCCTGCTCATATTTCTTGAAAGTTGTTCATCTCTACTTAATCTATTTATAAAATAAGCAAAGCATAAATTCAATCCAATTCAATTAATATCTATTGAGACCCCACAGGGTACCCAGATCAAGCAGGATCACTGAAAGGTGAGGCAATGAATCAAGTATCAATCTGTGATGAGTTTTCCTTTTTTTAATCTCTAAGGAGATTCTCTTCTTATAGGCAACAATAACACAGGCCTTCAATAAGAATACCAATGTTTGGAAAAGAGGTGAGATAGCCTGAAATCATCCTGTCACTTTGGGATGAAATATAATTATTCCATTAGACATCAGCCTTTATCTTGAGAGTTGAGGTTAACCTTTACCACAGACAAAATAAACCAATAATTTAGAGAGGGTTGGGCAAGACTTTTGCCCTAATACATCTCCTCTGTCTGCCATTTCAATTCTATTACAGCCTGGAATCCTCTCTTGGAATTCAGGAAAGAGAAATATTCCAGATAAACTATATATAACTGGGAATCCTTAATCAAGCATTTATTTAGAAACTAGGATATAATGTACAAGACAATGCTGTTATTTTCCCCTAAAACTTTCCCAAAGTACATTATTCTTGTACCTGAAGATAGTTCACTCAACCAAGTCAAAAACCATTATTACATAGAAACAGAAATATGTTTGTTCATTCTCTAATGAGATAGATTCTTTTGTTGTAGAAGAAAGAATGAATATGGTCTGTTACTTTGGGCCCTGAGAAAAAAATTAGTCAATAGAGACAAAACATCAAACTATCTTTCTAATACTTTGTTTTACATAATCATGCCTGAAGTAAGCTGATTCCTCCATATACCAGACTTGAAAAACACATAGAGAATCACAACATAATACATTGAGTGAGAAGGGACCACACAGGCCATTGAGTCCAACTCTTTTGTTTTACAAATGAAGAGACTGAAGCCCAAGAAAGTTGGTGATGTGTTCAAAGTTACTTACACAATAATCATCAGAGATAGGATAAAAACCCAGGGACCATGACTCTAAAATTAGTGCTTTTTTCCTGCTATAATGCTTTGGGGGTATCATAAAATATGGCACTAGGAAGAAAGTAATAATAGCTCACATTTATGTAGCACTTTGCATACATTATCTCATTTCGACCTCACAATACCCGTGTAAATTAGGTACTATTATTATTACCATTTTACAGGCTCAGAAAAAGTAAATGACTTGCCTGATATCACAGAGCTATTAAGTTTTAGAGAGAAGATTCAAATCCAAGTCTTCCTCACTCCAAATTCCACACTGACTGCCATGGCATACTATTTTCCAATATTCATAAAGACATATGAAGAACCATATGAAGCATTCAGAATTATTCAGTGTATATCAAGGATAAGGATTTATATATTAGTCTTGTTCATTTCTGTCACGGAAACAAGATGAAAACAAATTCCTGCCAGGACTTGGGAATTAGAAGATAATTTTGTATGTTTATGTATAGAGTCCTATTAAAATCTCTCTCTCTCTCTCTCTTTCTCTCTCTCTCTCTCTCTCTCTCTCTCTCTCTCTCTCTCTCTCTCTCTCTCTCTCTCTCTCTCTCTCTCTCTCTCTCCCCCCCCCTCTCTCTGTATCATGCTAAGGTCAAGCTCTCCATTATAGCATTGCTATACCTTGCTTGTAGGTGCTTCTTTGTATGTTATATTCCCCATAAGATTGTATCCAAGCTAGCCTCTGCTCCAAGAGTTATTCTAAGGAGAGGTAACAAAACACCTCGATTCTGATAGAGGCTAACAATTTCTACTTCCAAATAATGTAATAAAGCCCTTTAGGCTTTGCCTTACCTACAATTTAAGTATGATCCTACATTCCCATCTTTCACCTTCCATGCATTCTCTCTCCTTTCACTGACATGTGACCTTGACAGCAGGGACTATTTTGCTTTTTTTTTTCAATTTGTATGCCCATAACTTAGCACAATATTTGGCAGTTTGAAAGTTCCTAATTAATTTTTCTTGATTCCTTCCTTCATTACTACCTTCCTCTTTAAACCAAATTATATTCTTAGTATGATACCCTAGAGACTAAAGTAGCATCCCTTGATAGATGAAGTTTTCTTCATAGATAGTGGCATTTCTTTCAATAAAGATGCTTATTTCTATTATGCAAAGGAGAGGCTACTATAAAAACTTTACAAATGAACTAGAGGTGATATCCCCAAAGATATTTAAACTCTTTTTTCCCCATGATAGGGAGAATAATTGTTCTTATTACTAAGAAGTAATAAATGGTCCTTTCTGGGATATAGGACTTATTACAAGTGATTAATGGTAAGTAGCCAATTAATTAGTTTCTTGTTGTGATTCACTATTCATGACCCCATTTGAAGTTTTCTTGACATAAATACTAGAGTCGTTAGTCATTTCCTTTTCCAGCTCATTTTACAGATGAAGAACTGAGGCAAATAGGGCTAAGTAGCTTCTCCAGCGTCACTCAACTATTATCTGAGGCCAGATTTGATGTCAGGTCTTCCTGACTCCAGTCCTCGCACTCTAACTACTATGCCATTTAGCTGCTTCCAGCTAACAAATAACATATTTAAACTAGTTTTATGGAATGGGTCTGAACCTATTTACAAATGCAGTACAAACATGCATAAAGAGTTTCTCATTTCCAAGAAAAATTGTCAGGTTGCTAGAATCCAGCGACTTGCTTCTCTACTTTCTTGAACTCAGGCAAAGCCATTTCTTGATGATAAAGCAATCATTTTGTTGTTTACAAAACACTGGGGCATTGTTACTATGGGCCTCTGGCAGGATATAAATCTCTCTGACCATTTTCCACAAATATGTAGAGGAACTTATAGATTGGTAGCATTGGGTGGGACCTTAGAGAGCATTGTGACCAATATCCTAATCTTACAGATGAGAAAAATGAGGCACAGAGTGGTTCATTGACTTTCTCAAAATTACTCAGAGAGTAAGTAAGCATTACAGCAAAAATTTAAACTTAAAATTCTCAAATAACATCTTTCTACTCAGTGAGATATAAAGAAAACAAAAAGATGCATTTCGTTGGATTCTCAACTGATTAAAATTCTATGCTGCTCAGGTTCCAGATTTGTTCTCAAGACACTGTTCTCGATTCATTGTGATAGTTTTGGCTATGATTTCTTCTTCTGGGGAGAATGAAAGAAAAATTTGGTTCTAGCAGATTAAACAGAGGTTATACTTATTAACCCTTATTTAATCACTGCAGCCAAGCAAACAACTTTAATCAACAGAATAGAGCTGTAGTTCAATATTTACATCGTGCATGAAAATATGGCATTTAATCTAATCACATCGGCCAACACTGAACACACCACATTAAATGTTTGCTCTTCAGAAATCTGGAATTCATTCCTTCTGTCACTTTAATTCCCGAACCCAATTTGAAAAGAGTTTGCATTATATGCTATCTTGCAGCTTTATGTGTTTGCTGACCAAACACTCTGTGTTTGAAGACCTTGCCTTCCTGAAAGTGACATTGTTAAAAATCAGAAGTGTGCAACAGTTACTGTTGCTCATAGAAAAGCTGATAGAATTTTTCAAAGTAAAAAATGAAACGATAGTACGTTTTTCTTTATTATTTAAGATTTTTTTCTTATTTCTAGAAAATATTTGCATTTTATATATCCTCATGCTGACCAGTAGAATAATGTATAATTGTTTCTTCATGTAATTCTCTCTTTCCAGTTCTCTTCATTATCTCTACACAGTAGAAATGAGTGCAAAACAAGAGTGAATGCATAAGAAAGAAACTTGGTCTTCCTGAAGTTTTCTTTGGTAAACAGAGCAATGAGAGAGGGGATGGGGCTAGAAATGATAGCCATATATCTGTCTTTACCGGTCACCTCTTTTTACCACTAAATGCCAGGAAGTCAAATAATAATTAAAGTCAATTGATGAAGGGAAATGGCATCAAGAAGAGTTTATTCACAATGTCAAATGGTATAAAGAAGTCATTGATTAAAAGGCCAGAAAAGTAACACTTTGGACTTAGAAATAAGAGGTCATTATTGACAGTACAATAAGGAAAGCAGCTTTGGAAGAGTAGTAAGTACTGAAACCAACTTACAAGAACTTCAAATTAATTTGATAAGCAATGGGGCTGCATTTGAAGTTTTTTTTTTTCTAGGAATCCCATGATCAGAAATTAATGGGGAAGATGATATTTTGGTGATGGTGTAAAGGATACATTGGAAATAGGGGCTGTAAGTGAAACTACAAGCAGGGAAACTAAGTATCATTTGTGTGCCATATATCAGTATTCTATGGTATACTTAGTTGAGGCGATGAAGATGTACCTAGGATTCTGCTACTGGAAGTGGATAGGAAAAGAAACATGACAGAAATAATAAAGATAGAATCAACACAATTTGGCAACTGATTGGATCCGAGATAGGGTTGGTATAGGGAATGAGTATCAAAGAGTTAGGATTCAAAATTGATTCCAAGGTTTAGGTGACTGGATGGAAAAATAATCATATCATTAACATAAACATGAAAGAGTTTAGGAGCTGGTTTAGAGGATAAAATGATAAGTACAACAATAGTGTTAGTCTTTTAGAACCTTGGATACTCTTAAAATCCAATCTGACCTATTTTATGCAAATATAATTATTTCTTATGGAATGTTAGATGTTATGAGTCTGGTATACTGTGGAATCAATTCTACAGAGACCCACTTTAGGGAAAGAAGAAGCCAAATCCATTTTCTTCTAAACTTAGAGTTAAGTAAGGGAAAAACCTTGACTTCCACAAAAATGGTTGTCTCTGACACAATCATCTCTGACAGATTGGATGACAGGAACTAGAGCTGTTTATTTCAAAGATTGTGACTGCTTTTTTCAGTATATTAAAATAAATACTCATTCCCACATTGGTTCAACCCTGAAAGCTCTGTTTCTACTCACTGAGTATCCTTCCTTGAATGTGATTGCTATTACTCTCCAGGGATACCTTTTTCATCCATAACCCACCTTAATCAGGCAACAAACTCCAAGGTTTGGAAACTCTTCTCTCTTTCTCTCCATTTCCCATGTGGCTCCTCTTTGGCCCTAAAAATCATGCTGTCATCTAATTAGCCTCCTCCCCCTAAAAAGACCAAAAGACTTTCTCCCCCTTACTTTATGCACCCTAATGATAATGTCATTTTTCCCCTCACCCTGCTCATTTTCTCCCTTAACCTTATCTGCATTTCCCCCATAAATAATCTTTTTTTTTCTTATTACTTATTTTCTACAAAGTTCCTTCCCTCTTGTTACCTTCATGTTCTGGATGAAGAAACTGACACAATGAGAAATTAAATGATTTCCCTGAACGCTCCCAAAGAAGATCGTGGCACAGTGACAGCTCAGGAGGAGCCCATTCTGTGCCCAGCACTTTGTACAGTAAATCACACTGAAGCTTATTATCTTTCCCCCTGACAGGAACACCCTCGCTGGCTGCTTCAGTGGAGGGGGAGGGGCTGTGGCAAGCCTGATAATTAGGTGGCAAATTCTGGAAGCAGTATCTTCCTGAAAATTACATGGTAAATAATTGCATTTGTAGGGAACAAATAATTCAAATATTCGTTACCATGTCAAATGCAATTTTAAGATCTGATGAGGCAAATCTTGTTTAGTGGATGAAAACAGAAGATATAAACCAGATAATTGTCAAGTGATTAAACAGAAAGTGCCATGCATGTATGATTAATGCAAACTTTTAGATAGGCAAGTAGGAGAGATGACCAGGGAATTGACTAGAATCATTTTTATTCATTCAGTAATCTTTCTCAGAATAGGAGATTTGGAAACAACTAAAACAATATGAATCAAATTCAAATAGAATAAAGGAACTCTGGAATATTTTGCTAGTAAGCATGCTTAAGATATTTCCTGCTCATCTTGAAAAATCTCCATCTATGAGTTCCTTCAGTTCCTCTTGAGTTATCTCTCTTCTTCCACTATTCTCTGTTCTTAATTGATGTCTTTTATCATCCCTATAGAGTGGATTACATTCTCTTCCCTAGTTAACAATAACACAAATAGAGTTTTTGCTCCTATACTCTTGCCAAAAAGTCAAGGAGAATGAAGGACCTGATCTATGTTCTCCTTCAAAGAATGACTACATGACATCAGTCAACTGGTCAGCATTTACTGATCACCTATAAAGTTCCTTGTTTTTGTTAGGCTATTAAAAAAAAAGTAGGGTCCTTGGTTATAGGAAGGCCAAATAAACAAACTTCTATTGTATATTTACAAATAAAATTAGCAGAGTAATAGCCATATTGGACCAAACATGAGTTACATACAGCTTATACAAAATGTGACTGTATATAATTTCATTCTGAATACAAGTAGCTTTTCTCTGACCTGCTCCTAGCCTCTTCTGTGTACATTGAAGGATTTGGGAAGGGAGAAACATGAGGTGATGGGGTTTTTCTACATTATTTCAAGTATATTGATTTCCCAATTATGTGCTTTTGCTCAAAATTTCCATAGGAATAGTCATGGTAGGCTGCAGGGTCCTTCCTTTTTATCCCAGGTAGAAGACTACTCAATCTTCTCCCTGATCCATTTCACCTCTCTGGATAGCTTCAACTTCATAGCAGTTGTTTTGTCTGTGTCCAGATAGCCACACTCCTACAGACTGCTATCTTTTTGCAGCCATTGACATTATTCACTATTCTTTTCTCCTTCATCGTCTCCTTTCTCTAGGTTTTTGTGATAATGTTCTCTCCGGATCCACCTCCTACCTGTCTAACCTCTCTTTCTCAGGGTCCTTTGCTAGACTGCCATCCACAACATGAATATAGCTGTTCTTTGAGGCGGTCTCCTGGTCCTTTTTCTCTTCTCCTTATATACTATTTCACATAATCATCTTTTCAGCACATGTATATGCAAACTATTTTTTCATACCTATTTGTCCATTATCTCTTTCATTATCTCAAATCTCAGATTTTCAGTTGTCTGTAGGAAAACTAGATTTAGATGCCTCACGGACTCCTTAAATTCAATACATCCATAAAGGAACTTGTCTCCCCCAAAACAACTTATTTTCTTTTTAATTTCCCTATTACCCTTAAGAATGGTACAATCCTTTAAAAAAAAGAAAGGAAAGAAAAAGGAACAAGATGTACAGAAATATTTATAGCAGCTTTTTTAGTGATGGCAAAGAATTGGAAAGTTGGAGGTGTCTATTCATTGATGAATGGATGAACAAGTTATTCTCTTATGATTGTAATGGGATATATTGTACTATAAGAAATGATAAACAGGATGCTTTCAGAATAAACACTGAAAGACATGAACTGATGCAAAGTGAAATGAACAGAACCAGAACACTGTGTATCATAAGAGCAACATTACAAGATAATCAACTATGAATGACTTAGCTATTCTCAGCAAAATAGTTATCCAAGACAATTCTGAAGGACTTATAATGACAAATGTATGCATCTCCAGAGAAAGAATTTATGGTGTCTGGATGCAGATTGAAGCATGTTTTTTTTTTTTCATTCACAACATGACAAATGTGGAAATGTGTTTTGCATGATTTCACATGTCTGACTAATACCTTTTATACTTTCTCATAGTAGGGAGATAGGAAAGAGAAAGAATTTGAAATTTAAAAAAAAATTAAATGAATAGAAAATGTTTTCTATGTAATTGGGGGACAATGAAATATCTATTTTTTAAAGTATATTACAATTCTCCCAGGCTTACCTACCTATTTGTCACCCTCAACTTCTTATTTTCTCTGACCTCTCCCCCATACTCAATTTTTTGCTATCATTTTTTTATTATGCTTTTCAAGAATTTACCTTTCTCTCCTCTGACACTGCCACTACCTTCATTTCTTCACATCTGAAATGTAATATTTTGCTACTTTGATTCATGTTCTCAATATCTTTCCCCTCTAGAGCCCTCTCAACTCAGCTGGCAAATTGAGCTTCCTTAAATATAAGTCTGATGGTGTCAACTCCCTATTCAATCAACTCCAGTGGCTCTCTATTATTTTTTGGAACAAATATAAAATATTCTGTTTATCTTTTAAAGCTCTCTACTTATTTCTTATCTTTCCAGTTTTCTTGCATCTTACACCCTATCTATAGTCTTTGATTCAGTGACATTAATTTCTTTGCTTTTCCTTGCAAATGGCATATTAAGCACTTTCTGGCTTCCTTCCAATCTCAGCCTATGTCTTACCTTACCCGATATCTTTCTTAATCTCTCTTAATCTTAATGTTTTCATTTCTGATTATTTCCAATTTAATGTAAAAATACTCTTTTTGATGTAGCTATTTACAGTAAACTACAAACTCCTTGAAGATTTTTTTTACTGCTTGATAATTGTGGAAATATATATAGAAAAATTGCACATATTTAACATATGATGGATTACTTGCCATTTAGAGGAGAAGGTGGGGAGAAGGGGAAGAGGAAATTTGGAATGTAAGGTTTTGCAAGGATGAATGTTGAAAATTATTTATGTATATATTTTGAAAATAAAAAGTGCCTAGAATGAAGTTGGCATTTTAAAAATATTTGTTTTGCTGTTATCATTTTGTCTTGTTTGTTTTTGTCTTTATGTATATCCTCACATAAAATAGGCACATAAAGGCATTTTAATATATATATGTTATTTGACTATTTAACCATATACTCACTGTAAATATTGTTTTCATAGAGTAATTGGTTTTCAGTATTTGTGTTATATTATTTCATTTTATTTTGGAAAATACTTAGAAATCACCTATATTTGGGCCACTTGCCATTTTATGAGAGATTTCTATACAAAACTGGCTTTACAATGCAAATTTCAAGAAGAATTTCAGATAAGGATGAAAAAGACAGAAAAAAAATATAAGGATATGTATTTTTCACTTTTCCAGGATTGAAAAATGATACATTTATGGCTTTTCTAATTGCTTGGTGCTTGTTCCCAACATTCAGATAGTCATTCCTTATTACCAAAACCCAAGGAAGGCCAAAGGCAGGGACTGAATGAGAATAATGAACCTGTTTATTTCATTGCACACCTACAATATTAGTCATAGATAAAGGTAACAAAACACTTATTCATATCAAAGTTTTAAACTTTTGAGTTTTAAAACCATGCTCATAAAAATTAGGAATGAAGCTGTTCAGTCATATTTCTAAAGAGGGAATAACTTTTGGTGTTATTTTTATTATGTTTGAAGGAAGACCTTTAGCTCAACTTTCTAAAAAATTAAGGTGCTTATTGAAAATCTTAAAGAGCAACTACTGCCTAGTTTTTAAACAACTGGTCAATACCCATAAGTACTTGTAATAGTACCATAATGGGATAATCCATTCTACAAATTGTATCATTCTGGTAATCTTGCTTATATATTATTATACTTTTTCAAGTTTCTGTAGATCAGTCAGTTATAAAAAAGAATGGCTTTATGGATTGATAGAAGAGTAGATGCCTGCAGGATTTTAGAAACAATTAAGAGTCCTTCCTCCAAATCAATCTTTTCCTGCCTACATAGTTGAGATCCCTTGAATGGGAAAGAAAAGTCTTCATTCCACATTTAAAGAGAAAACCCAAAATTCAAATACATTTCTGCATCAAAGAATACATGAATTCTATCCACACTACAGCAAAAATGCCTGAGAAGTAGTTTTGATGAACATAGGAAGGGGGCATTGGACAGAGAAAAATAAACTACCTCTTGACCATAATTATCAGCATAAATCAACTGGGAGTTGACAAAAGTACCTGTTACAGAGACCATTTTTTCTGATTCATTTCGTTTTATTCAGCTCCATCACCTCCCCAAGTACCCGCCCACCCAACTTCCATTCTCACATACACTGAGGGATATCATTTCAGTCCAAGGAAGAAAAGGAGCTATAAAAATGGGGTCCCCTATGCTTTTTGAGCCATTTGTTGCGAAAGTCCCTGTGTATCCCTGTATCTACTTTACTTGTCATTAAAATGCTCTGAAATATTTTACTCTTCAGCATTTTAAGATGAGATAAATGATAGGCTGCAAGTTGGTATGTGAAGAGAGATCAGAATCTTCAAGCTGTTAAGTGGTTTCTGAGGCACTAGAGCATGGCCCCGGTGCTATAAAGGAGAACTCCCTGATGGATTGTTAGCAATACCCTCACTCCTTCCAGGACAATAATATTGACTTCACATTAGATAAACATGAATCTTCTAAACAAGAGGTGAGTACACAGGAATCGGCTTCTTTGCATTGCAGTTAGGAGTCTTCAGGACACAGTCCATAGAGTTTCATTTTAACTGTAATTACCTTTTGCGGTGAGTTGAACAAGAGTAACAAATGAATCCCCATGCTACAACATGGGGCTCCCTGGCAGAGAGAATGGAAGAGGTCAGAGCCATTACTATGCCCATTTTTGTTTTGAACCAAAACAATTATTAACAAATCACAGGTATTATAGAGGTCTCTACAGGTATTTTCTATGTCTCTCTAGAAAGTTGTAGAAAAAAATAAATAAAATTCAGTAATTGAGTTAAAACAATCATTGTCCCTGCTTAAATACAGATTATGTCATGATAATAAAGGCAATGCCTTTGAATGAGGTTAGTAATCATTGTGTGCTGATATCCCAAAAAGGTAAGAAGACATTTGTCAGTTTCACCAATTCTTTCAAGATTTTTGTCCTTTTTTTCCCAGTTGAGATTTAGTAATGGTCATATTTTAATAGTATTTTCCTCAAAATATATGCAAATGCAGCTTTCAACATTTACCTCTTCAAAACTTTGTGTTCCAAATTTTTCTCCCTCTCTTTCCTCCTCCCCTACCCCAAAACAGCAAGCATTCAGTACAGGTTAAACATGTGTGATTCTTCTAAACATATTTCCATATTCATCATTCTGTACAAGAAAAATCAGAACAAAAGGGAAAAAAGAAAAAGAAAATAAAAACAAACAAAAACCAAAAAAGGGGAAAATACTAGGCTTTGATTCACATTCAATCTCCATTGATTCACATTCAATCTCCATAGTTCTCTTTCTAGATGCAGATGGCACTTTCCAACCCAAGTCTATGGGAATTGAATGGTCATATTTTTGAAGGGTGATAAAAATGGTTCCAATTAGTTGGCATGTTTGACATATAGGAATAAAGAAGGAAGTTAAGTCACATCTATCCAGACTCATGCACACATAGTAATTTTACTGTAGCTAAGGTATAAATGCTAACTTTCCAAGAAAGTTCTCAATGGAATAATTTTCATGTATACATGAGGGTCTCTTTTGTAAATCTGAGTTTACCAAAATGTAAATAAATTAACAAATTTGAAGGTGATTATTTGAATTACAATAGAATTCTTTGCTTCTTTGAAGGATTTCCTTTTTAAAAAGTCTTCTTTTGTTTATTTAAAATATTATTACATTTTTAAAAATTTCATTCATATGTACTTTAAAAAATACTTTATGCTTATACCTTCTCTTTCATCAATATCTGTTTTCATCAACTTATTGGCTAATACCAACATAACTCTCCCTTACACCAAACAAGTAGAATCAAATAAAATAATCTGGCCTTAAAATGAGAAAGATCTGTGTTCAAAGACTTTCTCTGTGTCATACTAGTTATAGACCTTCCAAAGTCCCTTAATATCTCTGTTCTCTACATAATTTTTTTTATTTTTTCTTATTAAAGCTTTTTATTTGTAAAAAAAA
>JAJPUD010001820.1:0-43091 GCA_023553655.1 Myrmecobius fasciatus
AAAAAAAAAAAAAAAAAAGTTGAAAAGTCTTGGTTCTTTCTAATAGTCAAAGCATGCTTCAGAAAAAGCAAAAAAATGCCAAAGAATCCACATAATTCCAGAAAAAGGGAATTCCAATTCATTTTCTAGCACGAGTCATTTCATTTCATGTCAAATGCTCATCCTTCCCCCTATATTGCTTCTTTCTCCAGATGTATTTTTCTGGGGAATGGAGGACGACCGTTCCACAACTCTTCTCTCCATTTCCAAACTCTGCCACACGGCTTTGAAATGATGCTGTGCCGGGCTTCTACTTAGGCAACACCTGAGTCTTCTTAGCTGGACATGGACAATGCCCGTGCTGAGTAAGTTACAGTAGGGATTCCTTCACTGAGGGACTGGCCCAGATCAGGACTTCTTAAGCATCGTCTACCAGCAACCCCTTCTCACCTGAGAAACTTTTGTGCAAACTTGGGTATACAGGTATATAAAACAGGCATACAAATCAAACATTTACTGATAAGTCATAAATTTATTTTAAACTCTTTGATATACATATAATTTTAACCATTTGTTAAGGATGAAAGCAAATTTTTTTACATGCTAATGAGATGTGTTTATCTTTACATAAAGAATTAAATCTTGGCAGAGTATTTGACACGTCTGTTGCCAAATTTTTCACTACCCCCACATTAATTATATAACCCCATGGAGTCTTGACCCACAGTTCAAGAAGCTTTGGTCTAGATGGCCTCTGAGATGAGTGATATTTATTCTAATGAAAACAATTAGCAGCTCCTAGCATGGCACAGAGATCTAATACCTTAAAAGGAGTTAAAAGTAGCTTATCATTTCATGCCGTTCGCGTTTATATGGAACAAAAGAGAAAATGAAGTTCTGATCTCTCAAAAATGAAGGCAGAAAATCCAGCTAGCTGGTGAGTGAAGCCAAGTGGCCTGTACCAGCCTTTATAATATAATAAAAATATTTTTATTTTTGCAACAAGATCCCTTTAAAAGATAAGCCCAATTTTGTTTTAAAATCCAACCTAAGATTTGGATGGAAAACATTCAACATTTCTAACTAGGCAGCTTACCTCTTTTTTGTCTCTGAACTTATCTATGTCCTTCTTAAGAATCTCCACCCTCCGAAAAGATTCAAGGTCATTCATAGCATAGACCAGCACAAACCCATCAGCAAAAGAGAAGTAGTGCTTGGGCAGCTCATCGCCTTCCTGCAGACCCTGCGTGTCATAGAGGCGCAGCTGCTCCTTCACCCCTCGATCAGTTTCCACCGAGGCCACGTACACGTCTTCCACCGTCTCGCTGTCTTCCTTACCTGTTGTTGGACAGAAAATGCACACTGTCAACTGTCTGCTCTGTCATTGTTGGTGCAACGTCCTCCCAACCATGAGCTGAGGGGGCTCAAAGCTAAGAGTGCAAATCCTACTGGCTGTCGGTGCGGACTTGGGACCTGCTCCTGTGCTAGGGAAGACCGCTGTCTGGGCCTGTGCAGAGTCAGCATCTATGCTAATGAACTTGTATCTGATGCTGAACATACAAGCCCTCTGGAAATGCTTGCACACACACACCAATACTAACAACTGAAGTGGAATAAAACCAAGTCCTCAAATGAAGTTGTAGCCACAGAAAGCAGGAGTGGATGGAAGAATCCTGCTCTCCTGTTGGCCACCACCTGCCTCCCATCTGTCCTCCTCTGCTGCCCTGCACTAACAAGGAGCCCCAAACACCCAGTGACTCCCCATTGCCTCTCCCTTCTCCCCCCCACCTGACCCCTTCTTCAGTCTTTGGCTGGCATTTCCCGAAGTCTGTGCCAGGCACCCATACACACTCTTGTGGGGCAGCCTCATCAGCATGCAGGGTTTGCTATGCAGATGAGGGTCTCATCTAAGCCCGTCCCAAGCCGAACTCATCGCCTGCCCCCCCTCCAAGCTCGCTCTTCTCCCAAAGGTCCCCGTTTCCATCTGTCCAGGCTCCTGGTCCATAACCTCCAGGCTAACCTGGAATCTCTCTGCTTAACTGCAGGCAGCCCAGTCAATGGCCAATCTCTTAGAGCCCTGTCTCTGAGCTGGCCCCAGCCTCCCTCCTCCTGGGCCCCCCCACACCCACACCCACACCCACCATCTCATCTCTACTTCCTCTTTCTATTCACCTCAGCATCCCTCTCTCAAGTTCCACCATCTGCAGTCTTTTATGTGTTTTATATTTATGTGTATTCTTCTCTCCCCCAGAAGAATGCAAATACCCTTAATCACTGTATGTGTGATGCCTGGCATGCAAGGTGGCTTACAAGGGTTTCATTTTTTTTTCTGGGATACATCTCTGATCTCAGGCTTAAATTCTCTTAACTAATGAGCCTTTCTCACTGATTGAAATGTACTTCCTTTCTCCCAAATTATGTGCTCTCAATAAGGGTTTCTTAAACTTTTCCCATCATGAAACCTTTTTTGCCTCTGAGAAATTTTTATGTGAACCTGGCATACAAAGTAGATACACAGGGCAGCTAGGTAGTGCAGTAGACAGAACACTAGCCCTTAAGTCAGGAGGACCTGAGTTCAAATCTGGCCTCAAACACTTAACCCCAACTGCCTCAGCAAAAAAACAAAACAAAACAAAACAAAAGTCAAACATTCCCTGATAATGAATCATACTTTGGTGATCCCTACATTACTAGACACTGGGCTGCCATCTGTATACAGTTTACCAGTAGCAATTAAATAGTGCCTAAATAAGGTGCCTGGGAGGCCCTGTGAAGACTTACTTTTCTCTCAATGATTTCAAGCCTTTGTGGCACAACTTCCGTTTTTTATCCCAAATAACATGTTTTATGAAGGATTCCCAACTACCAAGTAGTTCCCAGGTTATGTTTAAAAAAAAAAAAAACCCTGCTAAAAGGAAACCAGCCTTACCAATAATGTGATTCCCATAAAGAAGCTGCTCCAAAATCGCAGTTTTCCCCACAGATATTCCTCCACAAACCACGACCTTACAGCCTTTTCCCATCTTGTCTGACAAATTCTGCACAAAAATCATTTGCTTTAATTAAAAAACATTATAGGCAACTAAAGAAATAATAAAGCTAAATTTATTGAAGCTAAATTTAATAACGTTCAGCATATATAGGAATGGTTGGCACACTTAAATCTGAAAAACTCCTAATACAGATTATGCTGAAAATAGAAAATAGAGCTTGTTTACTCACCATAAATCCTTGGAAAAATTTTCCAAAGGGAATAAAAATCATAGCTAAAAATTTGTAGAGCAGTTTGGCACCAAAGACTTACTAACTGGTACTAGTTATCCCTCAGCTGGGCCACATAAACATTGGTCTAAAAAACTGCCGGGGTGGCTGAGCTTCAAAGGAAGTGGTTGTTGGTAGTGGTGATAACACTTAGAAAGGGGAAGGGGGGGCTTGGAGGTTTCCTTCTCTACAAGTTCTTCTCACTGTTTATAAAGTTGGGGGGAAATGTAGCAATCTCCATATTTCTTTTCGACACTGCCCACTCAAAATTCTCCTTAGAGATTTGTAGAAGGTGACCATGGGGTACAAAGTCCCTACTTACTGCCTTAGTGAAGCTAAAATCCCACCTTCTGTAAGAAGCCTTTCCTGATGCCCTTCAATTAAAAGCTGGTGCCTTCCCTCTGCTATTTTCTCCAAGCTATCCCATAATTATTGTCTCTCCAGCTGTTCTGTTGCTGTCTTCCCCGTGAATCTATCCTATCTTTTGCCTTTTCCTGTATCCCCAGCACTTAGCACAGCACCTGACACAGCAGAGGCTTCATTGACTCCTGGCCTGCTAACAAAAACACTGGAAGGGCACAGATAAATATTACAAGGAACAAAGCTCACTCTATCTCTGCTCATCTGTTTCCATCTTTGTGTCGATTTAAAAAGTCAACTCCCTAAAGTGCCTACTTAGAAAAAGTACTATATGCCTTTTTCCACCAGCACCAGCTGTTTGTTAGAAAAGTAGGGTTGCCTTCCATCTAATTTTCTTGATATTTTCCCTATAGGCTAAAGCTCAGTGCTAAGGTTAGGAGCTGACTGATGTTTGGGTGAGCCAGGTAGTTTTTCTGTATTTCCCAATCATCTAGCTTATCAATGAGATGGCAATATGGAAGAAATGGTAAGAAAGTGTAGACTGATGAACACAAGTCAACAGATTAAAAAAAAAAAATGCAAGCCCAAATGTCACAGATCGTTATTTTAATAAAGATTTTCCATTGTGCTGCTTGAATTTAATAGGCATTACCATTTAGAAACTCAAAGGGAAAGGAAGAATGTTGCCACCAAGAAGTAAGAAAGTGCTTAACGTTGTCCTTCCTTCAAGAAGAGGGGTGTGACGTTGAGATATACAAGAAATAAAATGCTAACCAAATAAATCACATCTACTAATCCCACCCTTATCTCCCCTAACTGAAGTGAGCCAGTTATGAGATAGAGTAAAAGAGGTGGCTGAAGGAAGGGGAAATAGCTAATGAATCTTACTTTCCACCAAAGATAGGTTTGTTGAGGTTTTTTTATTTTATTAATGATTCCAATGTAATTCACCAATATAATGATATTGGTGAAATCAACCTTTTTTAATTTTGATACTGGTAATTTGATTTTCCTCTTTTTAAAAATAGTTCTTTATTTTTTCCCAGTTACATGTAAAGACAGTTTTTAACATTCATTTAAAAAAACTTTTGTGTTTGTAAGATATTTCTAAAGTTAAAATTTTGTTGATGAAATAATTTAAAGTGAAGTTTAGCTCATTACTTAAAAGAATTTCTTCCTTGCTTCCCTCTGTAAAAGGAAAGCTTTCAAAATATTAAATGTGACAGAGGACACAAGTTTAAATTTTTCTGGAGTAACTCTTGTTTGAAAAACATTTATCCAATCAGGTAATCCTAATTATCTAGAACAGGGCTTGAATTCAGAAATAAAAGAAAATGCCAATGAGCAGCTCAAACATAATCACAAACCATATGTACTTTTACTTCACAGCAGAGGTGCCCAGGTTTTATCGATTCTTGTTTTAGACACAATTTCAACTAGTTTGGGTTATCTGGATTCCCAAACAACAGCAGATCCAGGAAAACTGACAGAGGTAAGAAATGACAGCTTCCGAAGTGTGAAAACTGCAAAGCCTATAAAAAGCCAATTTCCACCCAAATGCATTTCAGTTGTTTTAAATGTCGGCATTTGAAAGAAATTCAGTTATTCAAAAGATGCTCAAAAGGAAAGGCTATGACACAATAGTTTCAAGACAATAGAGAAGAGGCACTTTAGCAGAGAAGCTGGAGCTGGCTTTGAAGACTCAAGGTTCATCAGGAGCACTGTCTCTTAATGTCTCCCCAGAATGGAGACAGTTCTGCAGTGAGTTTCACCCCGGCTCTCCCTAGGTCCCAGTTCTTGGCCACTACAAAAAGGGCTGTTTTTGTTCCTGTGGGTCCACTTCTCTTTCCTGCATGATTTTGGACAGTAGGCATAGTGGACTGTGGTTAAAGTTTGACTAGGGCAGAATGACAAATTGCTTCCAAAACTGGCTGTACCAATCCCAAGTTCTAATAAAGGCATCAATTTGCCTCTTGTGCTACATCCCCTCTAGCATGTCATCTTGGCCAATATAATGGGTATAAGGTAAAACCTCAGGTTTTAATTTGCACTTCTTAAAATATTGATTTGTGGTATTTTTTCCCCCTATAGCTGTTGACAGCTCATATTTCTTTCTTTGAGTAACTGCCTGTTCATATTATTTGACCAATGAGGGAATGACTTCAACTCTCAAACATTTCCATCATTTCTTTATATATCTTAGGAATGAGCTCTTTAGAGAAATTAGCTGCACACTTTCTTCCCCAGGTAACTGTTTCCCTTTTAATTTTATCTATCTTGGTTTCGTTCATGCAAACATTTTTAAATTTTGTATCATAAAATTAGGATATATAAATGTCTTGAAATACTATGCCATAAGAACTGTAGATGAGAAAAAGCAAAAAAAAAAAAAAAAAAAAGCAAAGCAAACACATTCAAGGGAATAATAAAGTACTGCAAAGACAACTTTCAAAAATTTAAGAATCCTGATTAACACAGTGATTATCCATGATTGCATCGGACCATAATGACCATAAAGACAAGCATTTTTGGATAGACTATAAAATGGTTTGTCTCTCACTGTACATAGCTATGGCAATAGCAATGTTTTTTGGTTTTGTTTGTTTTAAATTAGGAATGGGAAGGAGAGAAAATGCATTTTCATTGAAAAATTAAATTCTAAAAAGTAGTAAAGACAAATTTCCTCATTAGGAGTTCCCTAAAGAGGTTTCAAGCTTGGCAAAACTATTAAAACGTTACCGGGGAACGTTTAACAAAATAAAAAACACAACTGAATGTTAAGTTGTAGTTTCCAAAGTCACTATGCAGCTTGCAGGGATCTGTTTCTAGTCGAGTTTGAGTCTAGGATAACACTCTCCTCTACCTCCTCTCCCCACTAAAAAAAAAAAAAAAAAAAAAAGCCGGCAATAGTTAAAATAGCCATTTAGATGCTCTGCAATACGTTGCCTAATTTGATGCTAGTCACACCGCCGTGAAAAAGGCAGCATAAATAATAGCGCTTTATAGAAAATAGAGACTTCAGTCCGGAGTGTCACTCTTGGTGCACCATGGAGAAGGAACTCGCTGGGCAGGAAGATGTGTGAATTTCTGGCTCTGCAACTGTCCTTGGGGTGAGTCACCCCCTTTGGGGGCTCGTTTCCCCATCTATATAATGAAACGCTCTCACCCGAAGTCATCCCCCACCCCAGCAGCCGGGAGGAGGCGCGGGAACTACCTGGGAAATGGGGAGCCTGTCCGAAAGCCCGCCTCACTCTGCTTCCCACAACGACCTTTTTAAGGACCAGCAGCAGTCTGCCGCGACCCGGGCCCAGTCCGGTGGAACCCCGTTTGGGGATGCTTGGCATTAGACCCGGGAAAACTGTTCTAGGGGACGAGCTATTCCTAGGGTCCCGGGTCACGCACCCCGGCGTCGCAGGGCAGGACGCCGGGCAGAGTGCCAGCGGGATCCGAACCCACGACCTCCGACTCCAAACTCGAGATTTATTTGGCCCCGGCTCTCCTTCCCCTCCCCTTCAGCTCCAGAAGGGGCCTCGAGGCAGTGACCCTCCCCCACCCCGCGCAGATGGGCCCCAGCCGACCCCCGAGGGTAAAGCCAACTAATGGTGGCGCCGGCGGTCTCGTTTCACAGACAGGAAAAGTGAGCGGCCCTGACCTGGCTCGGGCCTTGTCAAGCTCCACTTGAGCTACCTGGAGTGGAGAGAAAGAAGTCTAAAGAACCCAGTGGGTCAGGAGGCAGAGCCGAGTTCGAACCCAGACCAGTGCGGGAGTCCCAGGACTCCCACATCCAGTCCAGAGGAGGGGTGGGTTTCCTAGGCAACGGAGGGTGCCTTGCCCCAAGCTCCCAGGCTGGTGGAGGGGTGTGTGAGGTGAGCCCTTCCGCGGGGAGATCAGACTTCCCACGAACACCACTGGGGGCGGGGGGAGACAGAAGAGAAGGTCTTCGAGACGGTGGCCGGCAGGCTCAAGATTCAGTCAGGGCTCTTCATACCCTCCCCTCTTCCCCAACCCCCGCCCCGGTCTTTTCGAGGTGAGGATGGGGGGGGGGGGGTCACCTGACTAAAGGGGCGAGACAGAAAAAGCTCTGCTCGACGCCTTCCCCAGCTCGTGTGAAGCGTCCTTTTCCCTCCCCGTTTTAAAAGCCGAGGTAAACAAGCTCGGCGCCCCGCAGCTCCCCTAGTTACCTGCCGAGAGAGGGGCCGAGCTGCCAGGGGAGCCGCGCACGCGCCCTCGCGCCCTCTCACCAGCTCAATCCGTGCTCTCCTGCCCCTCCCCCGCCCCAGCGGGATCCGTAGTTTAGGCTCCCGGCGATCCCGCGGGAGAGGCACCGAGCGTTCTCCCGCCCGAGGGGGTAACAAGAGAGCCTGAGTGCTGTGTCTATGGCTGGCTGTGCCATCCCCGGCTCCTCCCCTTTGGGGAAACCGCGCCTCCATCCCGCCCCCTCCGAGGCCGGTTCGATACCAGGTAGAAGAACTACGACTCCCATGAGGCTGTGTGGTAGCTGAGTGCCTGAGCCGGAAAGAGGGTTCTGTGGGGAGAGGAAGGGCCCATAAAGCATTGTGGGAAAGCGGACTCTTTCTTTCCGGTTGGTGGCAGCCATCAGGCAGGTAGGGAACCCCTGTCTTGTTCGAGCCATCCGCCCGTAATCCACCTTTTGCTTTGGCCATCCGAGCCCGGGTCCCATGTGCTCAGGGGCCTCGGCGTGTGTGCCAGGCGATGCGGCCTTGGCTGGGGCCCGGGGCAGCGGGAGCGGGGATAGGAGGGAGACTGGGGCCGGCGCGGGGGAGCTGACCCCGCTGGGCAGCCGACTCTGGGGGAGGGGCGGCCTCCGAACCGGTGCCGAGGCTCGGCGTGGGCCCGAGCCGATGGCCGGGCTCAATTCTTAAGCGAGTGCCCTCTATTTCAGGCTAAGCAGGAGCCAGCATGGGGGCCTACAAGTACATCCAGGAGCTCTGGAGGAAGAAGCAGTCGGACGTGATGCGGTTCCTGCTGCGCGTGCGCTGCTGGCAGTACCGCCAACTGTCTGCTCTGCACCGCGCCCCGCGGCCCACGAGACCCGACAAGGCGCGGCGGCTGGGCTACAAGGCCAAGCAGGGTGAGAGCCGGGGAGCCGGGGTCGCGCCTCACCTGGCCTTGCCTTGGCACGAACGAAGAGAGCGCATAACCTGGGAGCATGGAGCTTCTGAGCTTGGACCCCAGGGAGTCTATGCATGGGGGAGGAGGGAGGCCGAACTTACTTGGATCTTACCTGGGCGCGTTTGAGCCTGGAAGCACCAGAACTGCCGCGATGTCATAATAGAGGCGCGCGTTCTGACCCTGGGCCGCCGCGGGCTCCGCGCCCCCAAGACGCGCCAGAGGCCTGGGGGGGGGGGGTCGGGAGACTCACGGGCCGCTCGACTTAGCGCTTGTAGCCGACCAAGAAACATGTTCCTTCTAGGCTATGTTATCTACCGGATCCGAGTTCGCCGTGGAGGGCGAAAGCGTCCGGTTCCCAAAGGTGCAACCTATGGGAAACCTGTGCATCATGGTGTCAACCAGCTGAAGTTTGCCAGGAGCCTTCAGTCTGTTGCAGAAGTAAGATTGTGCTTTTTTTCTTTTTAAACTGATAAGAGTTCTGTGGTGGGAAAATCCTGTTCAACTGAGGTAGAACCTTGGGGCCTTGATCTATCTAAACCTTGGTATGAGCTCTGAACAGGGTGTGATTTCCTTTTCTGTAAGACATTTTCAACAAGCTCAGAATCAAAACTCAGTATTCAAAAGAAATGCTACTCATAGTATATGGATGTCCTTAACTTGGAGCCAATGAACTTGGATGAGGGGGATAATTAAAATTTGTTTTCAGCAACTTCTGACTTAGCATTTTTTGACTGTTAGAAATGTAGGCATTAAAAGTATTCTGAGAAGAGATCCTTTAGCTTTACCAGATTACCAAGGATGTAATATGTCACAAAAAAGGTTGAGAAACCCTTAGTTTTTTCTGAGGAAAAAATGTGCCCAGTATCTTCTATTGAAGTTTGTCTTGTATATAGTTGTCCTAATAAGATTGAGCTTGAGAGCAAGAACGAGGGGTTTTGCCTTTCTTTGCATCCCTAGTGCTTAGCACTTGGCAAGCACATAGAAGATGCTTAATAGTCCTTATTGACTGTTGAGAACAGATAAAAACTTATTTATATGAAAACAAACGATATCAGTCTTGACTAATTTTCATAAATGTTGGTATGGAAAAATTACTAATGCACAACAGGCTGGTGGAACTTGAAAAGTTGAGACACTTTTGTTCATCCAGCCAGAAGTGATGGAATCATTAAATGTGTTTTTTATTTGATAATTGACTAGAACTTTGCAAAAATAACTTATCAGGAAATCTCTAGAGAAATTTTGATGGTTCTTGGAAAAGCTGTAATGACCCAAAGAACTTAATTATGACCATACCATCAGATGGTAAACTCCTTGAGGGCAGGGACTGTCTTTATGTCTCTTGCTTGCACTTAGTAGGCATTTAGGAAATATTTATTGATTTATAATTTACTGACTGCTGAGAGTTAGATTATACTCCTTCCAAATTGTTTTGTTTTAGATCCGGTAAGAGTTGAGTGTTAACAGTAGGCTTTTGCTGTGTTGGGTTTTGTTTTACTTAGGAATTTTTAAGTTAGAAGACCATTGGTCTTTTGTTACCCTGTTAATATAAAATTTACCATCACCAGTCATATTTAATAGCCTCACTAGTTTTTCCCATGGATCTGGTTGCATTTCTTAACACTTTTGAACCAAACTTTGTGCTCAGCCCTGCCCTCAAGAAGCTTAACTTGAAAATGAGTTTATAAGAGAATCAGAAGCCAGAGTCATCCAATAACAAACACACCCTTTCCCCAAGCTGGGGTGGTGTTTTAATTTTCCCCACCTGAAGACAAGTGGGAAGGGCTGATGGCAAGAAAAGTAGATTTAAGTGATCAGTATCAAGCCTAATGATCGGAAAGCTGAAACCAATTCATCAGTACATTAAGCTCATCAGTAGGTCAAATTTAGGCTTTAGGTACTCTAAACAATCATAAAAGTATTTTGTGACCTGAAGCCAGGTTTTCTAACCATTTCGGAACCTAGAGGCAGGGAGGGGATGGCACTCTGGGCCTGGAGTCAGGAGGATCACAGTTCAAATTTGACCTCAATTAATTTCTGAATCATAGCACCTAATTCTCAGGATTGTTTGGGAGGACCAAAAAAGATGAGACATAGGAAGCACATTGGATGATATGCTTGTTCTCATTCCTTAAGGCTTTGTTTGATTTTCACTATTTTGTCGCAAATTTGGAAGTAAAAAAGAGCACTGGAGATGACACCCAGAATGCAGCATGTTACAATCAAGTTTTATGTTAGACTGAGTCAAGTATCTTAACTGAGGAGACATATGTCCATGCCCTACATGTGCACTGGATCTAATCTGAGTGGATGGCTTCAGGGGTGACTCACAACTGGTGGTCCTGGAAAGACTTAGTCTTAAAGGAGACAAGGAAAGCAGGAACACAGATGGCTCAGATTCCCAGGAGTTGGATTAGATTAGTCCCTAGAGTCATTTTCAGCTCTTACCAATGGTCCTATGACATCTTTTCCTGCTGGGGGATGGAGGAGAGAGGGTTATTTCAGATAGTTTTGGTATCTTATATAAGAAATGCACATTTGAAAGAAACGTGATATTTAACATGGTTCGTCTCCCTGAGCATTGTTTTGGTTACTTTAGTACATACTGGCTAAGCAGTTATTGCTAGCCAGTGCTAGGATCTTACATTTTACTGCTTATGTGAACTTACTGTGCCAGTATTGCATGAATGATCTGTTTTGGTATGGCTGTGCCTACTGGTGGGTGTTTTTTAAATAGGCATTAGGATATATATATATATATATATAATATACTGTTAAAACACTGGTTTATATTTGTAAACATCTCCAGGAGAAATGCAGGAATTGGGCTTTTAACATCTCCTTATATTTTAGGAGCGTGCTGGCCGCCATTGTGGAGCGCTGAGAGTCTTGAACTCCTACTGGGTGGGTGAAGACTCGACTTACAAATTCTTTGAGGTTATTCTTATTGACCCATTCCACAAAGCTATCAGACGAAACCCCGATACTCAATGGATCACCAAGCCAGTGCACAAACACAGAGAGATGCGTGGGCTTACCTCAGCTGGCCGGAAGAGCCGGGGTCTTGGAAAGGGTCACAAATTCCATCATACCATTGGAGGATCTCGTCGTGCTGCTTGGAGAAGGCGCAACACTCTCCAACTACACCGATACCGCTAATTGGTGTGCATTAATTTGTAAACTTAAAATGTTTAATAAACAAAATTCAGGAAACTTCTGTTGTCTGCAGTTTCTAAAATAGGTTTTTTAAAGGGATTGCCAGGTAATAAGGGTAAATAAAATACAATAATTAGAACTACTCCATTTTTTTAAACAGTTTTAACTGATAGATGCTTGTGCAAACTCCACTTCTTGGGATGTGGCAACCATACTGCCATGCTAATTTATGCTCTTAAATTGGAACTGAGTTTGCAACATGGGATCTCATCAACGAATAAAGTCAAACATCAAAAATATATTGTTGGATGGAATAAGATTCTGTAAAGGTTTTAATTGAATATATCTTTTTTCCCGAGTAGAATTCCTCAATTCTCAGAATTGATACTGGAAGTTACATTTTTTGCAACTATAGGAAAAGAGCTTGGAGTAAAAGGCCTGACGGGTTCAAGTCCTCAGAAGGTGTAGAGCCTTGGTAGGAATTCATTGCTGGGAGATACTTATGCTGAAATGACAAGGGTCCAAGAGATGAGATGTAATTCCAGAATACTTAGGGCCAAATTGTTATGGTGATGTCTAAATTGTAGCTTATAGTAATTTATTTTTAAATAAGTTATTCTGTGTGAAATCATTTGTTAAATAGGTAAATGGTCACGTTCTATAGGGGTATTGCAAACCCCTAGAATATGACTGTTAAGGGTTTCCATAGAGTTAACCTAAGTTTTTGAGACGTTGGATTGATATTTTCATTATATGCTCTTTGAGGGAAGAGATCTCTTTGCAAAGAGAATGAGAGGATTTAGTTCAAGTGTGCTTCTGGAATCTGTCAATTGTTGAAAATCACTGGTAGTGAATAAAAAAATGTTTTATGTATTCAAGTCTAGTTTATTTGGAAGAGATCTCTAATGAAAATGCATTTTCTACCTTAAGATTACTTGACCTAGATGGTGAAACAAATTGAGACACAAGATAAGGAAATTGAATGTTCGTTTATTTTGACTGAAGATGGAAGAGAATATCCCTATAATGTGCATTACTAAAACATTTTTCATTCTCAGTCCTCTGGAATAATAGTTGGTCACTGGAGTTAGTGTTTTCAAAGTTTATTTTTACTGTTAATATTGTGTGTAGGGTCATAAAACCCTAAGTTTCTTTTGAACCATCCTTTCCATCCTGATACAGTGTATTCTACTTGTGTTGATAATTTATTCACTATTGCCCAGTTTGTAGGTACTCATTTTCCAGTTTGCTGCCACCAAAAATCAAAACATTTTTGTATGAGCCATTGGACTATGTCCTACTGGCATTCCTAGGTCAGAAATTGCACAATTTAGTAACAGCAATAGTCCCCATTATTTTCTTAAATGACTAGATACATTTTTAGTACCACAGTAGCATAGTATTGTGCCTGTTTTCTCACAGTATGTTCAGTGTTTGGCATTTGCCTTTTTGATCAAATAGTTAAAAAATGAAAAGCTTTAGGGTGTTCAATTTACTTCACTAATCCTTTCAGAGCTAACAAGTATGGCCCTGTACCAAATTGTAGATAAAAATAGAATTCCACTTAAATTAGCATATTGAGACAAAAGATTTAAGCCTAATGTTTGGATAGTCCCTTTTAAGGACATTCTTTTGAGACCTCTACTATGTCATCTTGTCATGGATATCACCTGTCCTCCAAAGCTAATACAACAAAGCTCAAGGTTCTTCCAAATTAAGAAAGGTTTCAATTACAGTCTTGACTGGCTAAAAACTAGCTGAGGCAAATAATTGGCCATCAGGTTGCTTCTGGGTGGGATGAGAAATGGAGGTGGGAATCATAACTGGTCATGGGAAAAAAAAGCTGCGCCTGCCCCACCTCCCCATTTCCACCTAAGGCTTTGGGATATATATGTATATACACACATTGAATCTGTATAGCAATTGGCTTTTCAAAGAATTTTGTGGGGCTTCTCTTAATGTTGCAGTCCCTGGGTTTGTTAATCCCAGGAGTGACCTTCACAGAATTAAAGGCCTTTGGGTTGGCAACCTTTGCTGCTTGGGTATTGATTAGCTGCATTTGGCTGCTGCCTTTGAGGATTGCAGAGATGGCAGATTTCTGGATTCAATACAGCCAGTCCGGTTCTTAATCTATTCACAATGTTGCTTTTACTGCCTATAAATAACCCTTGACTGAGAACATAAGGATTTATCAGGAATCAACTGACCCCAACAAAGATAAGCCAAATGTTTATGTAGCCCAGGACCTCTTTTACAATTCAGTTTTTGTGAAAGAACATTCTCAAACTTTAATTTCATTAGGCAATGGGTCAATTTTTTTTTTCAGCGAATTTGATCTAAATTTACCAATTAAATTTGATAGGCATCTTCTACTACTACCCCAATTATTTTTTCCTAATGGGGTCTCGTATCTTAATAAGTGATTCAGTAAAAGAGACAAGAAAAAGCAAAGAAACAAGTGCACCTTCAACTCAATGCAACCAACATTAAGTACCTAATATGTGGACAGAATAAGTAGGTTCTGGGAATACAAAGATAAACAGCAGCAACCTCTGCTTTTTAAGTGGAGGAGATATCACCGGTACACAAGCAAAGACTATGTACATTTATCTCATTCTGAGAACAGCCCTCTGAAGGAGATGTTAAGTATAATGAAACAGTCTGGTAAGGGTCTTGGGTTGAATTTGAACCATGATCCTCCTAACTCCAAACTTTATGCTCTGTATTCAGCAGCTTTTGACTTGGTTAGATATATAGTACAAAGTAAGAAGGGCAAAATTGAGACAGAATGCCCTAAGAAAACTCAAGAATACTTAAAGCTGAAATTCAGTCAGGAGAAGTATTTGGTGGAGAGACCTTGCAGAACAACAAAAAACCCTGGGTTTGAAATAAATTCTTGACTGTCTATAGCAAAGGGAAACATTTAATTTGTTTCCTCATCTATAAAGTGTGAATGAAAATACTTTAAGTAGTACCTGTTTCACAAGCTCATGAAGATCAAATAAGCTGATGTAGACAGTGTTTTGCAATTTTTAAGGTGCCATATATACAAGTCAGCTATTTTTCTAATTATGCCTGAGCTGCATGTTGAAGGAAGATGGGATATCTCTCAAATACAAAGTCAAGAAAGTTCATGCATTTCAGCATGGAGGAACATCTTGATCAAACCATATTGAATTTAAGTAATAGTTAATTGTGTGTAGGACAATGATTCTCAAATGTCCCCAAGACTCAGGGAGGACTAAATAAAAATTACTTTCACAACAATACTAAGATATTTTAATTTATAATGCAGCAAATATTGGTAAGCAGAAGAACTTTGGGGGAGGAGGTTCCCAAAGGGAGCCTGAATAACTTCTAGTCTAATAGTGGTATCATATTCACATTGAAATAGGGGACCACAAAGCTATACATGAAGTTCTCTTCTGGTTATATATTGGTGGCCCTAAAATGTAATGTGTTTTATTGTATTTTCATTTATTTTATAAAATATTTCCCAATTACATTTTAATCCATCTCTGAATGAACCCAGTAATGTCTTGGGCCACATGTTATCCGTCTTTGAATGAACTCAGTAATGTCTTGGACCACATGTTTGATATCTCTGGTTTGAAACACTCTAGGAAGGGTATGAATGTCAAGTCAGATGGTAAAGCTAAAGCAAAGTGGAATTCTGGAACTCCTTTATGACCAGACTAAGGAATCTGCATTTATTTTCTAGGCAACACAAGCCCCTGAAAGTTTTTGGAGCAGGAAAATGACATACATACATTCAATCATTTAACATTTTATTAAGTAAGCCTCTGCCCTCTATGTGCCAGGCAATGGATGCTGGGAGTACCTTTGTCCAAAAACAAACAGTTTCTGCTCTCAAGGTGCTTACATTTCAATAGTCCAGGATGTGTCCAAGTCCTAATTGACTAGTAAGCTTTAATAACAGTAAATATCATTTGCACTGAGACTTTGGGAAACCTTATGTTCATGACATGTTCAATCTTGTGCATTAAAAATATTCTTAAGGGGTTCCCAGGAGTGGAGCTGAGGTGACAGAATAAAGAAAGTTGAGGTTTACCAACATTCCCTTTCAAACAACTTTATTTTTTTTATTTATTAATACTTTTTATTTGCAAAACATATGTATGGGTAATTCCTAAACATTAAGCCTTACAAAGCTTTCTGTTACAAATTTTTCCCCCCTACTCCCCACCCCTCCCCTAGATGGCAGACTATCCACTACATGATAATTATGTTAGAATACTTAAGAAATCGAATATATGTATAGTTATTGCATCATTTTTTGTGCAGGAGAAATCATATCTACAAGAAAGAATAATCCGATAAAGGAAATACAATGCAAGCAAACCTCAATAGAGAACATGAAAATGTTATGTTGTGGTCCACATTTCACATCCCTCTCTCTGGGTGTATATGGCTCTCTTCACCGAACAATTGGAACTGGTTTGAAGCATTTCATTGTTGAATAGAGTCATGTCCCTTAGAACTGATCCTCATATAATATTGTTGTTGCCGTGTATAATGATCTCCTGGTTCTGCTCATTTCACTCAGCATCAGTTCATGTAAGTCTCTTCAGGCCTCTCTGAAATCGTCCTGCTGGTCGTTTTTTACAGAGCAATAATATTCCATAACATTCATATACCATAATTTATTCAGCCACTCTCCAATCGATGGGCATCCATTCAATTTCCAGTTTCTAGCCACTACAAAAAGGGCTGCCACATTCTTGCACATGTGGGGCCCTTTTCTTCTTTTATGATTTCTTTGGGATATAGGCCCAATAGAAACACTGCTGGGTCAAAGGGTATGCATAGTTTGATAACTTTTTGAGCATAGCTCCAAATTGCTCTCCAGAATGGTTGGATCCATTCACAGTTCCATCAACAATGCATCAGTGTCCCAGTCTTCCCACATCTCCTCCAACATTCATCGTTATCTTTTCCCGTCATTTTAGCCAATCTGACAGGTGTGTAGTGGTACCTCAGGGTTGTCTTAATTTGCATTCAAACAACTTTAAAAGGATGCCTCAAGTCAAATTCTGGAGTGGCAGAACCAACAAAAGATCAGAGTGAGATGTTGTTCCAGTCCAAGGCAACATAGAAAATCAGAGAAATCTATGATGTGGGTGAGGAAACTGACGTGGAAGCCCTATGGATGGCATGCCAGTGGTGGGAATGGGTAGGGATGACAGAAGTAGAAGCAGCTTCAGGGGCTCTTAAGCCAGAGATTGTAAGGGAATCAGACAACTTGTCAGAAATTACAGGTGGCCCAATGCTAGCAATGGACATAGGACCAGATGCTGTTTGATAGCTCCATTGCCTATTCCCATTTCTGAATTATGGTTTAAGGGCAGAGAGGAATACTTTCCATCAAGAGAAAATGGAACCCTTGAGGGTCTGTATTACTTCCTGTTCCAACAGATCAGAAACCCTGCAACAATATTATTTCTGGTTCCAAGGGAAGAATGGCTCTGAGAAGCAGTATTGACTGCAATTTTAAGAAATCAGAGGCCCTTCCTTGCTAAGAATCAGATTAAGACCTCCTCTCCCTAACTCACACCGTCTTGAAAGCAGTGAAAACATTCAAACCCCCAGAACTAACTCTGAAAAGAATGGTGTGAAAAAGCCTGAAACTTGAGACACAATCCCTTCCTCCTCCCATTCTGGGAGCAGAGCCCAACATTAACATAAAATTTTTGCAGAAATGAGCAAACAAAAAAAGGAAACTGACTATGAAAAGGTACTATTCTAACAAGCATGATCAAGACACAAACTCAGAAGACAATGAATTCTAAAAAACCTACAAGCAAAGCTTCAGAGAAAAATGTGAATTGGACACAAGTCCAAAGAAAATTCTTGGAAGAGCTTAAAAAATGATTCTTGGGTTTTTTTTTTTCTTTTTTTCTTTTTTTTTTTTTTTGAAGAGGTAATTGGGATTAAGTGATTTGCCCACGATTGCACAGCTAGGAAGTATTGTATCTGAGGCCCAATTTGAACTCAGGTGCTTCTGACTTCAGGGCCAGTATTCTATTCACTACATCACCTGCTGCTCCCAAAAATTATTTTTAAAATCAATATTGATAAAGAAAAAATTAGTTCAAAGAATGAAAACAAAGGCAGAAAATTATAAAAAGAAAATGAATAGTTTGGTAAAAGAGGCACACACATTCACCAAAAAAAAAAAAAAAAAAAAAAAAAAACCGGAAACAACTCAAAACCCTGGAAAAAAATAATGCCTCAAAAAATGAAATTGGCTAATTCACTAATGAAAATAACTCCTTAAAAAGCAAAATTAAAATAAATGGGAAAAGAAGTGTAAAAGGTTACTAAAAAAATAATTCCTTAGAACTTAGAATTGGGCAAGTGGAAGCAATGACTTCATGTGACATCAAGAAACTATAAAACAAAATAAAGAAAAAAAGTTTTAAATGTAAAATAATGTATTCATAAACAATTGACTTGGGAAATAGATCAATGAGTGATATTAAAAAATTACTGGATTACTTGAAAGCTATGATCAAAGAAAGAGCCTAGACATCATATTTCAAGAAATTATCAAGGAAAACTGACCCATGGTAAAATAGAAATTGAAAGAATCCATCACCACCTAAAAGAGATCTCAAAAGGAAAACTGCAAGAAATATAATAGCCAAATTCCAGAGCTCCCAGGAAAAAGAGAAAATACTTCAAGAAGCAGCCAGAAAGCAACTATTCAAATATTGTAGAATCATAGTCAGGATCATACAAAATCTAACAACTACCAAATTAACGGAGTGACAGGCTGAGAATATGATATTCTGCAATTAAGAATAACACCCTTTCAAGGAAAAAATAAAATATTTGATTAAATAGAGAGTCTTTCATGCATTCCTGATGAAAAGACCAGAGCTGAATAGAAAATCTAATTTTGAAATACAAGACTCAAAAGAAACATGAAAGAGAAATCATAAGGGACTCATCAAGGTTTAATTGTGTACCTTTATATACAGGAAGATGATACATTTATCTTCACTTTATTGTTAGAACACTTGCAAGAAGTCTACATAGAAAGAGGGTGCAGTAGTGAGTAGATTATGTTGTAATGATATAAAGAGATGGATAGGTGAGAAAAAAGAATGCCCTGGGAGAAGGAAAAGGAAAAATGGGGAAAATTCTCTTATATGAAAGAGATGCAAGGAAGACCTTTAGCAAAGGAGAGAAAAATGGGTGAAGGGAGAGAATACTTGAAACTCATTTAAAAAGGGAGTGTGTGTGTGTGTGTGTGTGTGTGTGTGTAAATTGCTAATACAAATCTATATCAATCAACAAGTAGGAAGAGAAGGTGATAAGAGAAAGGGGAAAGAGGAAGTAATAAAAGGTAAAGCAGAAAAAAAGGTGTGTTTACCAGCAAAACAAACTTTAGAAGAGGAACAGAATAAAAAGAGAAATGGATAAAGAGAAGGAAATAGGATGAAAAGAACCATACATTTTGTATTCATAACTATGAACATGAATAGGATGAACTCACTCATAAAACAGAAATGGATAGCAGAATGGAGTAGAAAGTACAATCCAACAATATGTTGATTACAAGAAACATACTTGAAACAAAGAGATACACAGAGTTAAGGGACTGGCCAGAATCTATTTTGCTTCAACTGAAGTTAAAAAAACAAACAAACAAACAAAACACACAAAACAAAGCAAAAATAAAATATATACATATTAATTAAAAGAGATAAACAGGGAAACTACAATCTGCTAAAAGAAACCATGGGCAATGAAGTAATACCAGTATTTAAAATATATTTGCCAAATATTATAGCATCCAATTCTTAAAGGAAAAACTAAATAAATTAAGGAGGAAATAGTAAAATTATAATAGTGTGGGAACCTTAACTTTATACTACAACATAAATAAGAAAGAAATAAAATATATTTTTAAAAAATCTTAGAAAAGTTAGATATGAGAGATTTCTGGAAAAATTTGAATGGGAATAGAAAGGAATATACCTTTTCTCAGTGTGCATGATACCTTTGTAAAAACAGATAAAAATTCCATTTAAGAAAGGGCCATGGAAGCATAGATTAAAAGCTTATTGAAATTAAATAATCTAGTAAAGAATGAGGAGGTCAAAGAATAAATCATGGAAACCATTAATAAATTCAATAAATAAAATGACAACATTACAAAATTTGTAGAATTCAGCCAAAGCAGTACTTAAGATAAAAGAGAGAGAGTAAATCAATGAATTGGGCATACAACTTAAAAAAACAACAATTTTTAAAAGAACAAATTTTAAAATCTTCAATTAAATATTAAAATGGAAATCTTGAAAAATTAAAGGAGATATTAATAAAATTGAAAGAAAAACCCCAATACTGAAATAATAAATAAAATTAGGAGCTGGTTTATAAAAAAAAAAGCAATGAAAGATGAACTACTGGTTACTTTGATTAAAAGAAAGAAGAACCAAGTTATTAGTATCAGAATTTTTTTAAAAGGGTGACTATACCATCAATGAAGAGAAAGCTAAAGTAATTTTATAAGTTACTCTGCCCAATTACTTGTCTGTAAATCTGATAATCTCAGTGAAATTGATAAATAAACTGCCCAGATTACCAGAAGAGGAAATAGAATATTTAAATAATTCTATTTTAAACAAACAAAAAAAATTGAACAAGCAATCAATTGAGCTCCCTAAAAAAAATTCCCTGAATCAGATGAATTCACAAGTGAATTCTACCAAAACATTTAAGAAATAATTACTCGCAATACTATAATAACTATTTGAAAAATAGGTAAAGAATCCTATCCAATTATTTTTATGATACAAATGTGGTTTTGATATCTAAACCAGGGAGAGCAAGATTGGACTAAAAAAATCTACAATCCAATTTCCTTAATGAATATCATCAATGCAAATATTTTAAATAAAATACAAGCTGATTACTGCAATAAATTACAAAGATAATATACTGTGATGGAATTTATACTAGGCATGTAGGGCTAGTTCAATATTAGGAAAACTCTCAACATATTTGACCATAACAATAGTAAGAAAGCTTCTATATCAATAAATATAGAAAAAGTCTTTGACAAAATATAATACCCATTCCTATTAAAAACATTGAAAAACATAGGACTCAATGGGGACTTTCTTAAATTTATAAGTAAAATTTATATAAAATCAAGAACAAGCATTATTTGTAATGGGGATAAACTTGAAGCCTTTCTAGTAAGATTAGGGATGAAGAAAGGATATCCATTATTACCACTATCATTTAGTATTATACTAGAAATGCTAGTAATAGCAATAAGACAAGAAAAAGAAATTGAAGGAATAAAAATGGACAAGGATGAAACAAAACTATCACTATTCACAGATGATATAATAATATGCTTAGAAAATCCTGAATTGTCAGCTAAAAAATTAGTTGCAAATAATTAATAATTTTAACAAAGTTGCAGAATATAAAATAAATCCATATGAATCATCAGCATTTCTATATACTACTAATAAAACTCAGCAGGAGACAGAAAGAGAAATTTAAAATAACTTCAGACAGTATAAAATATTTGGGAGTTTACCTGTCAAGACAAACTCAGGGCTTATATGAACACAACTACAAAATGCCTTTCACCCAAATAAAGACACAATAAGAGAAATATTAATTGCTCATTGGTAAGCTGAGACAATATAATAAAAATGACAATTCTACCTAAATTAATTTACATAAACAGGGTCATACCAAACTATTAAAAATTATTTTACAGAACTAGAAAAAATATTAACAAAATTCATCTGAAAAAATAAAAAGTCATCAATAACATCAAGGGAATGAATGGTTTAAAAAAAATGTTAAGGAAGACAGACTAGCAGCTCCAGATTTGAAATTATACTAGAAAGTGGCAATCATCAAAATAATCTGATACTGGCTAAGAAATAGATTGATGGAACAGTGAAATAGATTTGGCCCACAATACACAGCAGTGATCGATTATCGTAATCTAAGTGTTTATAGTCAAACAAGATAGAGAGGATCTCAGGAAGAAAAATAGATAATTTTGATTTCATGAAAATAAGGTTTTGCACAAACAAAACTAATGTTACCAAAATTAAAAAGAAAACAGGAAACTTGGAGTGGAGGACATTTTGCAGCCAGGTTCTGCAATAAAGACCTCATTTTTCAGTTATATAAAGAACTGAGTCAAATTTATAAAAATAAGACCTATTACCCAGTTTATCAATAGTGAAAGTTGAATTGGCAATTTTTAGACGAAATCAAAACTATCTATAGAGTCATATGAAAAAATAATCTAAATCACTTCTAACTAGAGAAACAACTTTTAGATACTATGTTAGATATATATGTATATATATGTGATATATATATATAAGATTGGGTAAAATGACAAGAAAAGAAAATAGCATGCTGGAGGAACATGGAAAAATTGGAACACTAATGTATTGTTGTTGGAGCTATGAACTAGTCCAACCATTCTGGAAAACAATTTGGAACTATAATGAAAAGGCTATAAAACTGTGCATACCCTTTCTACTAGGTCTGTATCCAAAAGAGATCAAAGAAAAAAGAAAAAGGACCTACATGTACAAAATTATTTATAGCAGCTTTTTTTGTTTGTGTGGTGGCAAGGAATGGGAAATAAGGGAATGGTCATTGTTTGGGCAATGGCTGAACAAATTGTAGTATATGATGTTGGAATGTTATTGTTCTATAAGATAGAAAGAGCAGAATGGTTTCAGAAAAACCTGGGAAACATTATATGAACTGACAGAAAAGTGAAGTGAGCAGAGGGAGAAGAACTTTGTGCACAGTAATAGCAATATTGTAAAGATGATAAACTATGAAAGATTTAGCTATTCTGATCAAGATAATGATTCAAGACAATTCCAAAGGATTCCTGATAAAAAATGCAATTTACCTTTAAAGAGTATACTGATAAACTCTGAATACAGATTGATATGTTTTAATTTTTTTTCTTTTTCTTTATATTTTCTTTTGCAACATGCTTAATGTGAAAATATAATTTGCAATATTTGAGATCTATAATTGAAATCAAATTGTTTGTCTTCTTAAGAAGTTAGGGGCCAAAAGAAGGGAAAGAATTTGGAACTTACAAATTTCACATAATTTTGTTGCCACTTTGTCCAATGTTCTCTTGGTTCTAATCACTTCATTTAACATCAATTCATGTAAGTCTTTCTAGGCCTTTCTGGAATCATCCTGCTGATCATTTCTTATAGAACAATAACATTCCATAGCATTCAGATACCATAACTTATTGAGCCAATCACCAACTGATAGGCATCCATTCAGTTTCCAATTTCTTGCCACTACAAAAAGGGCTGCTAAACTAAAACTAAAACTAAAACAGTTTTGTACATGTGGATCTATTTCCCTTTATTTTGTGATCTCTTTGGGATACAGACCTAGTAGGGACATTTTTGGATCAAAAGTATTCCTTTTAGGCACAGTTCCAAATTGCTCTCCAGAATGGTTAGATCATTGGAACTTAAATTTTAAAAAAAGATTATTAATGTAATTATAAAATATTTAATGAAATAAAAATTAATAAATAATAAATTTAAAAACAAAAAGAAAGATTCTTAAGGCAGAAATGTGAAAAATAGATTGAAGAGGATCATGACTGGAGGCAGAGGAAACCCAATCTGACTACTAAAATAGTATAGGCAAGAAAAGATAAGGGTCAGAACTATGGGAGTGGCAATCTTGGTGGAATGAAGGGGTTGGGATCCAGAGCGTGGAGGGAGAATCATTAAGATAGATCAACTGACAGAGAGGGAAGAATCCAAGATGATATTAAGTTTTTAAGTTAAAGTAATTGTCATAACAGTCATATCCTCAATAGAAACAGAGAATTTAGGAAATAAAACAGATATGGGGACCATGCCAGAATTGTGTCCTTATCATTTGTCTTCTACTCACATCAATATGTTTTAAAAAGATCTGATTTTTAAATTGAAATTCCCTATGCTACTAATAAATAATATGTTACTCCAAAGACCATCACAACATGTTTTATATAGAGGAAAAATAAACTGAAAATGGAGGCTATTTATATGAACAGCTGCTCAGCCTGGTGTCTCAATAGTTAGAGAATCTGCTGCTGCATTAATGCAGTTGTTGGCCATCATGTTGAAACGTCCAATCTGTGTCTATCATGCACATACTCTCATATGGGGTGTTTAGAGTCCAATAATTAACAGTTCCAAGAGACCTTATCATCTGTCTAGTCTAGCCCATACACGAAAGAGTGTTTCTACAGCTCAACCAACTCACAATTACTCATTCAGTTCCTGCTGGAAGACCTTCTACCTCACAACCCATTTCAGTTTGGGACTACTCTTAGGGTTAAGAAATGTTTGCTGACAACATACCAACATACTCTCTTAGAGGTCCCATTATTGCCTAGTTCTGCCCTTTAAAACCAGGACAATCTGATTCCCTTTCCACAGGAGAGCCTTTCAAATCCTTAAAGACAGTCAGCATGTCCCTCCTAATTATTTTCTTCTTTCCCCAACCCTGGAATGAGCATATAAGTGACACAGTGCATAAGAGTGATGTACTTGGAATCAGGTAGGTTTGAAGTCGAATCTGCCCTCACATACTTAATAGCTATGTGACTCTAGGTAGCTTCAGTTTCATCATCTTTAAAACAGGGATAATAATAGTACCTCCTTCTCAGGGTTGTTGAGATAATATATATATATATATATATATATATATATATATATATATATATATATACTGAGCTTTGCAAACCTTAAAGAACTAAATAAATGCCATTATGATTTTTAATTGTTCCTAATTCAACACAAATTTGAAGCCTTTTTCTATCCTGGTTGCTCTTCCCTTGATATTCACCAGTTTATCAATGTTCTTCCTAAATCTTGGCAATTCCAGTGAACATGTCATGGGAGACTTAATCTGACACGGGCAGGGAAATGTAAGATTGACTGGTACATTCTGATTACAGGAAGTTAAGCTTCTCTTAGCGCAATTCAATACTGCTATGGGAAAATATCTCTTCTTTGAGTTAATGTGATAAGCAGGTTTCTACCACAGAATAAGCTTATCACAAGACAGAAATTATAGAGGTAAAAACCTAAGTTTTATTATGCTTAAGCATAAGTATAGGAAGTCGAAAAATAACCTTAAACCAAAACTGAAGTTTGTGATAAGGGCTTCATATAAAAAGTTGTGAGAGTGACAGATAAAATTTTTAAAAAATATATAACAATCTTAACAGATTCAAATTATAAAGGTCACACAGGTCTAGTCAGATTTCTTATCTTATGCTTCCTTGAAATTTTTATACTAAATTCCCTTCTTCCTCTCCTTTGGTTCCTTGTCTTAAGAATATCAAAAGTCTTATCTTACTACTATTAATCTGTAAGTCATGTTTTAGTCAGGTAAGGTTAATATTAACAGGAAATGGGCTTCAATTAGCCAAATGTTTCAAAAGGAATAACATAACAAAATTAAATAAAACAAAAATGAAAAATTCCTACAACAGCTATACCAAGCTTATAATTCAATAAAATTCCTTGGTCTGCCTCCTGTATAGTGTAGAGGTTGGACACTACTAGGACAGAGATCTCCATAATAGTTTTTTTTTTATTTAATTATTTCTCTTTGGTGCAAGGGAAAGTTGAAATTAGAAACAAGATTAGAATAAGAAATAACTTACAAAGAGAAGAGTCACTTATTAAACATATTTTAAAACAATAAATAACATTTCCATTCTCTTTCCCCCCACCCCCAATTGTACCTCTAGGTTCTGACATCTCATATTTGTTTTTTTTTCTCAGTAACATTTTTTTCAATTAAATGTAAAGATAGTTTTCAACATACATTTTTCAGTTTCAAATTTTTTATCCCTCCAAAATTGTATATCCCCTTCCCCAAGACAATAAATAATCTGATATGGGTTATATATGTACAATCATTCTAAACATATTTCCATATCAGTCATGTTGTGGAAGAAAAGTCAGAACAAAAAAGAAAATAATGAAAAAGAAAAAGCAAACAAACAGAAAAGGCGAAAACAATATACTCTGATCCATATTCAGTATCCACAGCTCTCCCTCTGAATATAGATGGTATTTTCCATCCCAAGTCTATTGGAATTATTTTAGAAGAGTTAAGTCTATCATAGTTGATCATCACACAATCTTGTTACTATATACAATGTATTCCTGGTTCTGCTTGTTTTACTCAGCATCAGTTCATGTAAAATCTTTCCAGGCCTTTCTAAAATCAGCTTGTTCATCATTTTTTAAAATAGAACAACAATGTTCCAGTTCATTAATATACCACCACTTATTCAGCCATTCTCCAACTGATGGGCATCCACTCAGTTTCTAGTTCCTTTCCATCACAGAAAGGGCTGCCACAAATATTTTTGCACATGTGGATCCTTTTCCTTTTTTATGATCTCTTTGGTATACAGGCCCAGTAGAGACACTGCTGGATCAAAGAGTTTGCACTGTTTTATAGCCCTTTGGCCATAGTTCCAAATTGCTTTCCAGAATGGTTGTATTAGTTCAGAGCTCTACTGATAATGCATTAGTGTCCTAGTTTTCCCACATCCTCTCCAACATTTATCCTTATCTTTTCCTCTCATATTAGCCAATCTGATAGGTGTGAGGTGGTACCTTAGAGTTGTTTGAATTTGCATTTCTCTAATTAATAGTAATTTAAAGCAGTTTTTTATATGACTACAAATGCTTTAATTTCTTCATCAGAAAATTGTCTGTTCATATCCTGTGACCTTTTGTCAACTGGGGAATGACTTGTATTCTTATAAATTTAACTCAGTTTTCTATATATTTTAGAAATAAGGCCTTTATCAGAAACACTGGCAGTTAAAATTATTTCCCAGCTTTCTGCTTCCCTTCTAATCTTGGCTGCATTGGTTTTGTTTGTGCAAACACTTTTTAGTTTAATGTAATCAAAATTATCCATTTTGCATTTCATAATGATCCCCCTTTTTTGGGGGGGGGGGTTGGTCATAAATTCCTCCCTTTTCCAAAGATCTGACAGTAAATTATCCTTGCTCTCCTAATTTGCTTATAATATCATTTTTTATGCCTGCATCATGAACCCATTTTGACCTTATCTTAATAAATGTGTGAGATCTTGGTCTCTGCCTGGTTTCTGCCATACTATGTTCTAGTTTTCCCAGCAATTTTTGCCAAATAGTGAGTTCCTACCCCAGAAGCTGAAGTCTTTGGATTTATCAAACAGTAGATTACTGTACTCACTGACTACTAATTTGAGTTATATTGTTAATCTAACAAGAACGAAAAATAACAGACTCTAAACTGCATCCGTGGATTTTTTTTTTTAAACACAGTTAAATCTTAATGTTTTGTGAACCTAATATATTTCATTATATCTCTTAGGCAGTACTAAATAGTTTTGAGGACTACTGCTCTATAATATAGCTTTAAGTCTGGTATGCCTACTAGCCTTCTTTTGCATTTTTGTCATTAATTCCCATGATATCCTTGATTTTTTGTTCTTCCACATGAATTTTGTAATTATTTTTTCTAGCTCTATAAAATAATTTTTGGCAGTTTGATTGTTATGGCATTGAATAAGTAAATTAACTTAGGCAGAATTATCATTTTTATTATGTTAACTCAGTCTATCCATGAGCAATTGATATTTCCCAATTGTTTAGATCTGACTTTATTTGTGTAAAAAGTATTTTGTAATTATGTTCATATAGTTCCTGGGTTTGTTTTAGCAGGTAGATTCCCAAATATTTTATATAGTATCTTTTCTGGGCTTTGTTGGTTTATATCATGCAACTTTGCTAAAGTTGTTAATTGTTTCAAGTAGTTTTTAGTTGCTTTTCCAAGATTTTCTAAATATACTGTCATATCATCTTAAATGAGTGATAGTGTTGCTTCCTCATTGTCTACTTTAATCCCTTTTAATTTCTTTTTCTTCTCTTATTGCTAAAGCTAACATTTCTAGTACAATATTGAATAATAATGGTGATAATGGATATCATTGTTTCACCCATGAGAATACTTCAGGCTTATCTTCATTACATGTGGGGGACCATCTCCTATTATCTTCATCTGTATCTTGATCCAGAAGGTTCTTTAGGGGAAAGTGAGGCAGGTGACTTGTATATCCCTCCCTCATTTACATTCAGTTCATTTGAATGTCATGGCATTATCTCTCTGATGTCATGGTCCTCTTCAATAACAAAGGACAAACAACAACAACAACCATTACATATAAGGATTGCTAATTGTTTTAGATATACAGCATCTCATCTTGTAAAACCTTCCCCCCCCCCAATACAATATTTTACTTTTATCCTTATCTTATTTACTCTTGATAGATTTATACTCATGTTCTAACTTGTCTAGATTTTTTTGATCCTAACTGATATTCAATGTTAGATTATTATAACTTTGTGTCATACGTAGGTTTGATAAGCATACCATCCAAGTCAGTAATTAAAAACATTATATGGCACAAAACAAAGCACAGATCCCTGTGACACTCCATTAGAGACCTTCTTTCAAGTTAGCATGAAACCACTAATAGCTCCTTTTTTTTTCAGCCCAATTATTCACAGTACTCATTCATTCTTTTGTAAGGAAGATTTATAAGGAAAAAAAGGAAGGAAATAAGCATTTATTAAGTATCTACTGTGTGTCAGCCATTGTGTAAGTGACTTGTCGCAAATATTATCTTTTTTTTTCACATTTTGGGGAGATAAGTACTATTATCATCCTCATTTTACTGTTGGAGAAGCTAAGGCAGGCAGGTTAAGTGATTTGCTTAGGATCACACAGCTAGCAAGTATCTCAAACTGGTTTTGAATTCAGGTTTTTCTAACTCCAAACACAGTGATCTACCCATTATGCCATCCACCTGCTTCTTAGAAAAGCTTAAATCATGTAATATACTAACATGCTTTGAACATGGATTATCAATGAAGTCCAGAAATAAATTGTGAATTTTCAATGAGACCAGATAACATTTGGCAGACTCAACAAAACTTCCTAATACCCCTTATCCACTGAAACAAAACCCAAAATTTTTAACATGCCTAATCTTCTACTTATGTAAAATGATCTCAAGTCATAGAATATTACAATTTCTGAAGGATCAAAATCATAAGTCTATTGCAAGGCAATGGAGAAAAATGCCTGTGTGCTATAAATAATACTTTGAGACAAGAGAAGGCAATGAAAGCATCATCACTGACATATATAATGGAGAAGGCGGGTAAACCATTCATCTGGTGGCAAGGGCACCAAGCAGTTACAGAGTGCTGGACCTCGAGTAAGAAACCTGAGAACCAATCTCACTTCAGGCACTTGCTATCTGTGTGACTCAAGGCAAGCCATTGAATCTCTTTCTCCCTCAGTTTCCTCATCTGCAAAATGGGGACAATAATAGCACCTAACACCCTGAGTTGTTGGGAAGATCAAAGGAGATAATGACAGCAAAGTACTTAGCACAGTGCCTGGTAGATACTAAGTGTTATATTAATTTTAGTTATGTTGTTAATCTAATAAGAATGAAAGATAAAAGACTCTAAACTGCATCAGTGGATATCTTTTGGTTTTTTTTTTTCTTAAACACAGTTAAATCTTAATATATTCCACCCTGATTTGTATTGAAAAACAAAAATACCAACTCAAGCTAAACCATAAACTTCATATCCCAACATAAGCAACATTATTAATCTCCTCTCTGCTAAGAGGAGAAAAGAGGACTTATTTATGCTTTGGTATCAAGGATATTCATTATATGTAGACTGAGTTTGGTTTCTAAAACCTATTAATCAAAAAAACACTGAAAATAGTGACTGCACTTGACATGCTTTATTTTCAGTGAACTCACTCTGGTTTCTAGTGATCACTGCTTTCCTTCTGTGTTTGGGGGATGCTGGCAGTGAACCAGTCACTGGTACAGATGGCTAGGTTTCATAGCATTGGGATTTAATGGGGCTCTTCCCTGTCCTATGGCCAGAAATGTGATCTTATACATGGTTCTTGGTTGGGAAAGATTGACTTCTTGATAGGGAAAGTAGGCTCTTCAATTCTCACTTTCATTGACTCATCCTCTGCAGCTCAGCTTCCTGAGAACAGTTGTTATTTATGGTAAGGCTATCTTTAGCCCCAGTCTAAGGTTTTCTCAAAGGCTGAGCATGTAAAAAGGCACTCAAGGTACAAATATGTTAGGTATGGAAGATCTTTATTTTCACTCAGAAAAGGGAATGCTAATCCTAAGGCATCATAGTGTGTGTTACAGAATCATTAGAATAGAGTTCAGCTAATTTGTCACTCCCAGGACAATCAATTGGGGGGTTAATATTCAGGTCATATTGGCACATAAATAGTTTTTGGAAGACTGCTAATTAGTATATATATTTACCTCTACTGAGCTTAGTCCAATTAAGCACCAATCATAATTTTCTTTCTGGTGGCCTTTGTCTCTCTGATTGCTTCTACTCAATCTACTTCCACTGTTGCTGCAATCACAATTGATTTGGAAGTCTCCATCTTGGGTACTACTTTGCTTTTACTGCCACTGCCACTGCCATTGCAGATCTTCTTAAAGAGAAAAAACTAAAAGGAGGTAAAAGCAGCCTCTGGCTCAGACTTGTCTTGTGAACTCCCCCAACTTTTGATGATGGCAAATTGGTGAGACTTTCATGACTTTGGGATAAGAAAATTTCTATCCATTCCTCGATGATATCACATCTTTTTCTCTGGGAGAGATCCACCAGCCAGGAGCCTCTTCTTTTATTCAATGTAATACCCCACATCTTTTGCTGTTATGGGATTGTAGTCAATGACTAAAGGACTATTCAGGGTTTATCACATCATTTAAAAACACCAAAAAGTTCTTTCATTGCCAGGCTACCCCATGGTGGCTAGTAGCCAGGAAATTTATTATCCCAAAGGCCTGATCCGTGAGTCACCTTTTTTTTTTTACTCTCTGGTTTTTTATAGGGAGACATGCTCACTGAAATAGCTCTGTAAGTTCATTTAGCCTTGACATATTTATATGAGTTTTTTTATTTCTTTGCTTATGTGTTTCACATTTTAAACTTTAAAGGTATTTTTTACTCTGATATACATATATATATTTTAAATATACAAAATGGTATTAAATTAATGAGCTAGATATCCTTTGTGTACTTTTGACCAATCAAGAAGAAATTCAGGAGTTTTTTATTAGTTCTCTTTATTTCCACATATGGAAAAACTAAAAAAAAATGATGAAGAAGCATTCCATTGATTAGGTCCATATGTTTTACGCAAGGCATATATATGAAGTACACAGTGACCCTTAAAGCAGCGTTGAGGGAAATTGCAAGTCACATTATGCTACAATTACATATTTTCTGATATTAAGCTCTTTAAATGATTATTCAGTTATTTGAATGATGTCATTCTGCCTAAATTCCTCTGGCTATTTTGTTTTTGTGCTGGAAATGTGTTAAAATTTTAAATCTCAGCTTGAAATTTTATTTATGCTGAGATCAACTTTCTGGATTTGCTCATTTCAACAATGCCTTCAGGGGTGGCACTTCTGGGAATATTGCCAGCGTGAGCAGGTCAGCAGGAACTATTTCAGTGCAATTTATAAACTATAAGATAGAGAGCTAGTTGACCTACAAGGATCAACTGTGCAAGAATTAAGGATAACTACAATGATGATTATTCACAGCTTGCCTGTGTTCTTCAGGTGGGGTAGGGAATAAAACAAATCCTTCAGTGTTTTAAAAATTGGGGGGACCTATAGGCATCTAGTTTCCTTTCTTCATGCTCTGTGAAGCATTAAAAATGTCTCAGGAATCTCAAGAGACTCATTACCCTGCAGAATTTATTTAGTCTCTAAAGGGATGCTTAAGAGAGGGCTATTACAAATGGTTTTCAAATCCAAAAGAGTGACATGATTGAATAAGGGTCTTGTTCACTATGGTTAATAGATATAGCTGGGGCTATAAAAATTTATCCTTCTTGGCTTCTTCCCATCATCCTTATGTAGTGCAAAGGAGCTTAGTAGAGCTCAAAAATTGAGTGTTAGGACAGTATCGGAGCTCTTTTGAGCCTCCACATCTATAAGCAGGACATGATGAGGTAGACAAGAAGTGCTGCAGTAGAAAGTATAGCTGATTGTGTAATTTAATCTGTCCCAACTTGATTTGGGAATGGAGAATAGTTTGGACAGTGAGAAGAATGACTATTGGGCAAGCTGTGAAACTGGAGGTTGGCAGAAGCTGGAACACCCAGGAGAAACCCAGAATGGGAACCCTTGCTTGGCTGATTACAGGGTAGTTAGATATCTCTGGTCAAACAAAAGAGCTCTATTGAATCTCCCATACCTTTGAGATGGATTTCTAAGAGAAAGTATATTTACTGGGATGTGACTCACTGGGTAATGACTGATCAAGAGCTGTAGAAGAAACTGGAGAGTGATAATGGGTTGGCTGTGGGAGGAACCACAAATGGGAAATCAGAGGAGGCTTGACCATGAGTTCCCTCTGCTGGTAATGCACCAAGAAGTTTCCCTAGGGACATTGACTCTGCTGGGAGCCCTATTTTGATCATGATTTTAAGTGACTGAAACTATCAGCCATTGAGGGAAGATTGCTCATAGAACAGCATTGTTATTTTGTATGGTTGCTTGGAAAATGTGTTGACTTTGGATTCAGGAAGTGTAGGTTCTAACTCCGGTTCTGCTACTTCTTGTCCATTTCACCTTGGTCAACTTAGTCCAACTTTTTTTTTTTTTTAAATTATGGAAGGGCCATGAATACAATCCTGGAAACAGGGGAGAGTATATTCATTTTCTGAGAACCAGCCTAGATAAGTACAAAGAGCCACACAACCCACCAGATGGATAATTTTGATTATATTAAGTTAAAAAGTTTCTGTACAAACAAAACAAATGCAGACAAGATTAGGAGGGAAGCATCAAATTGGGAAATCATCTTTACATTTAATGGTTCTGATAAAGGCCTCATTTCTAAAATATATAGAGAATTGTCTCATATATATAAGAATTCAAGCCACTCCTCAATAGATAAGTGGTCAAGGGATATGAACAGATAATTTTCAGATGATGAAATTAAAACCATCTCTAGTCATATTAAAAGTTGCTCCAAATCACTATTGATCAGAGAAATGCAAATTAAGACAACTCTGAGGTACCACTACACACCTGTCAGATTGGCTAAAATGACAGGAAAAGATAACAATGAATGTTGGAGGGGATGTGGGAAAACTGGGACACTAATACATTGTTGGTGGAACTGTGAATGGATCCAACCATTCTGGAGAGCAATTTGGAACTATGCTCAAAAAGTTGTCAAACTGTGCATACCCTTTGACCCAGCAGTGTTTCTACTGGGCCTATATCCCAAAGAGATCTTAGAGGAGGGAAAGGGACCCACCTATGCAAGAATGTTTGTGGCAGCCCTTTTTGTAGTGGCTAGAAACTGGAAACTGAAGGGATGCCCATCAATTGGAGAGTGGCTGAATAAATTATGGTATATGAATGTTATGGAATATTATTGCTCTGTAAGAAACGACCAGCAGGACAATTTCAGAGAGGCCTGGAGGGACTTGCATGAACTGATGCTGAGAGAAACGAGCAGAACCAGGAGATCATTATGCACAGCAACAACAGTATTACATGATGATCAATTGTGATGGACATGGCTCTCTGCAACAAAGAATTGTCTCAAACCAGTTCCAATTGTTCCCTGAAGAAAACCATATACACCCAGAGAGAGGGAAATGAAATATGGGCCACAACGTAACATTTTCATGATCTCTATTGACATTTGCTTGCATTGTGTTGCCTTTCTCTGATTCTTTTTTTTTTCTTGTAGATAGGATTTTTCTTGCATAACTTCTCAAGCATTTCAACATTATTAACATGTAGTGGACTTCCTGCCATCTAGGGGAGGGGAGGGGACTGGGGGTAAAATTTGTAATGGAAAGCTTTGTAAAGATCAATGTTGGGGAACTACCCATATATATGTTATACAAATAAAAAGCTTTAAAAAAAAAAAAGAGCCACACAACCAGGCTTGTGATGCATTCTCTCTTTAGTTATGGCAACCCAGGACACATAGAATACAAAACGGATCACAAACTTGTGTATATCCTTTCTGTTTTTATCACAAAAATGGTGGTAGTGTGAAAAAGAGCAGAAGATTTAAGGATCATTGAAGCTGTTGCTATTTTTGAATTCCTTGTAGAGTGGTCAGTGAAGGGATAAACAACTAGAGGAATGGAATCATATTTCTTTTGATAGTCTTGTTATAAAGCAAATCAAACACCAAATGGAAGCTCTCATAGATTCTCCTGGAAGAGGCAAGTAAAGGAATTAGTGACAAAAGGCTTTGCCATATGACCAAAAGAAAAACAAAACCAAAAGAAAACAAAATGACATCATGTATGTTTGGTCATCTTGTATTAAAGAGTCCGAGATAAAAATTTGTAAAAAGACTGCCATATGTATAATTGAAGTTTATGACCAATGTCTGTTGCAGAGGCTGAAAAGGGTACTATGTAGCCTATATATAACTCTAGGGCTTCTAATTACAATTCCTATTCTCATTGGCAAGTCAGATACCTCCCAAACAAGTCTTAGCTACATTTTATCTTTAGGAATCTAGGAATACCTCCCAGGGGTTGGGATAATTTTTTCTATTGTTACTATTTGAAGCCAATTCTGGTATAGTTCTCCCCAATATTATTAACCAGTTAATATCTCTTCCATATCATTATACCACTGATTTATCCATCCGTTAGCACTTCTGTATCACTTACCCAATTAACATCAATTAGCTTTTAGCTATTGGGAAATATAGAATGAACAGAAGTACAAATCATTCCCCTAGTACCTGGCGCACTCTTGCCTATTCCTCTCCAGACCATGGGGAGAATAGGCTTAAACTTAAAAGCATTTTCTACAAAGGATTCACCGCCCACCTTGCAGCATAGCTGAAGGACAATTGCTCTTTCTTGATCGCCTCTGATCCACTGGAATAAGCAGTTCCCTTGGAGCATCATTCCTTACTGGACTTGGCTGTCCATAGTTTTAGCATGATTTTCTACTACTTAACTTCTGGGGGCTCATTCTTCTAATCTTTTGAAGCTCCCAAGATCACAGCCTGTTCTGTTCTATCTCCAACACTCTTTCACTTAAACTAAAAATGAATGTGTACAAATGGGATAAGCAAATGCCCAGCTATGTACTCATGGCTTTATATAAATCATCTAGGAAAAGAAACTTTCTCCTGCACAGAGACTTACAGCAGTCTTTATTTCTTTATTTAAAAACAGCCAGAAAGACATCTCAATTTCTACAATTCCTTTTGAATGCTTGCCCAGGAAATAATTAAAAAGCCTTTCCTTATCACTAAAACAGGAGGAAAACAGGCTTGATTGCTATGGGGGAAAAGTATAATGGTTTTAATGATCCCAATTTTTTCCTTGAAATAAGGTCCATATTATTCATATTTATATTCTTCCAATGATTTCATCCAGCTCCTAGACATGGAATGCAATAGTCAACAAAGACTTAACATAACCGGTCACTCAAAGAACAATGGAATACATATGGTGGGAGTGAATCAGCTGTAATATATTACCAAAAAAAAAATAATAATTGTGAAGAAATCACATGAAGAATTTCATTACAGATGTTATGACTGGGAAAAGGTGGGTAGGTTACATAACCAAAGCAAAGGAGTCAGAACAACTGCCAGCCTGCATGCTTCTTGTATCTCTTCAATGTCAAAAGAACTATAAGAAGGTCCCTAGAATGTTGGGTGGACCACCTTTATATAATTAATTTCTACATTCACTGCTAAATTTTATCATTATTTTTGGTCCATGATTTTTTTAAAAAAATTATTCTTTTTTTTAATGAATAAAAATCTATCTTTTCTCCTTTCTACCTCCCTTCACCCACACTGGCCCTCATTGAAAATGTAAGAAAAGCAAAATCTTTATCATATGTCCTGATCTAGAATCTACAGGAGCAATAGGTGAGAGTCACTGGGCATAAGATGTCTTAGAGCTCCCAGACAAATACCTTTTCATTCTTTGTTTTGTAAACAGTATGCTCCCAAAGAGAGTTGGAGATAACTCATTTAAAGACAGGAGATAGTGAAATTCCCACATTGTCTAGATGCAGGCGATGAGCCAGAGAAGGAAGAGATCCCTGCCAATCTACTTTGGTCAGCCACGAGAGTCTCTTACTTAAGAGACAGATACAAGGGTTACATTTCAAGACACTGTTACTTGGCTTGAGACATCGGTCTTTCCTGTGTTAAGCCTTGACTTAGTCTCCCCAATTCAAAAAAACTCTTAGGAACCTCAGACTTCTTGGAAACCTTCCCAGTAATAAGAAATACATGGTTCCCCCCATTTTCCAAGGCCATTTCCATCTCATCAGGTTAGGTCTGGGTGAATCTCACAAGGTCACATCCTCTCTTCCCAAGTATCCACTAGGCAAGATTATTCACATTAACTTGGGTTTGCAATATCCAGGACAAAAGAATAGGAGAACCAAGTCTTCTATTGTCTCTGACAAAACATAAGTTGCTGAATTTTGAGGATAAAATTTTAGTCTTTGTTAAAATGGTATTTAATTCTAATCATTCTCTTTTATAGTTCCAGAGTGACTTTATCCTTCTCATTTCATGTAACCCAAATTAAATTGTATGAAGATGAGTTTCACTGTCTGGAATGGGGACCTTGGACATTCTGAGAGTGATAATCACAATATTAAAATTTTTTAAAATTTTATTGATGCTTTTTATTTTTCTATCACAGCTAGATCAGATAATATATAAGATATTGGGCCTGGAGCCAGGAAGACTATAGTTCAAATTTAATCCAAGATATTTACTAGCTGTGTGATTCAGAGCAGGTCACTTAACCTTTGCCTTGGTTTCCTCATCTATAAAACAGGAATGATAATAGTGCCTTTTTCTCAGGTTGGAGGATCAAATGAAATATTTATAAAGCATTTTGAAAACTTTAAAACTTCATGCAATTGCTTGTTATTATTAACAACAATAATAATTTTACTTAGAATTGTTCCCTCTCTGCCTTATAACAAAGAAAAACAGTTAAGTATTAGGCTCAGTGAAGAGTTGAAGAATTCTGAAAAACAGTTTCTTTGCTAATTGTACTATGGTGTCTGCAACTTCACTCTTCTTTTTTCCCTCTCCCATTCCCTACAATTTTATTGGTTTTGTGGGTACAATAATTTGGATATTGAATGTTTTGCATTATAGCATTATCATTGATAAATATTTAGCTTTTTTACATAAAAATTAATTTTGTATCAATTTAAAATTAACTTTGAAGAAGAAAAAAACAGAATCTTGTTGTACTTTATAGTTTCTTGGACAGAAGGTAGTCCCTAAAACAATCACAAAATCTTGAACCCTGCTAATTTCACAGCTGACTTTTTTTTTTTTTTTTTTGCTTAGGCAATTGGGGGTAAGTGACTTGCCCAGTCACACAGCTAGGGAATGGTAAGTGTCTGAGATCAAATTTGAACTCAGGTCCTCCTGACTTCAGGGTTGGTGCTTTATCCACTGTGCCACCTAGCTGACCCTCAGCTGACATTTCTTTACCTAATATTGTTAAATATTGTAGCACTTACAAGTGGGAATAGCATTTACAAGTTGCTGCTCAGCATTTAAGGAAATAATTTTCCTTTGCCTTTATTACAAAACAGTCACAAAGATGATACATTAATACCTGAAGTCCAAAACAGAAAATCATTGTTGACCAATTAAAATTGATTAGTCCATAGACTACAAGTCACATAAAATTACAGTATTTCAAGAAATTTTCAGTGGAAAAGGTTTTTTTTTTTTTTTTCCTCCTGGTGTTGTTTTGGTAACATGACAGGCAATGTTTTTTGTTTTTAAACACTTTTTTTTATTTAAAGCTTTTCATTTTCAAAATATACACATGAGCAATTTTTCAAAATTGACCCTTTTAAAACCTTGTGTTCCAAATTTTCCCTTCCTTCTCCCCCATCCCTCTCCTAGATGGCAAGTAATCCAATATATGTTAAACATGTGCAGTTCTTCTATACATATTTCTACAATTTCATGCTGCACAAGAAAAATCGGATCAAAAAGGAAAAAAAATGAGAAAGAAAACAAAATGTAGGCAAACAACAACAACCACAACAAAACATCTCTGGGTGTACATAGCTCTTCATCACAAGATCATTGGAACTGGCCTGAATCATCTCATGTTTCAAGAGAGCCACATCCATCAGAATTGATTATCATATAATCTTCTTGTCATTACAGAGATCCCCTAATCCCATTCATTTCACTTAGCATCAGTTCATGTAAGTCTCTCCAGGCCTGTCTGTAATCATCCTGCCGATCATTTCTTATAAAACAATAATGTTCTATAACATTCATATACCATAACTTGTTCAGCCATTCTCCAATTGATGGGCATCCACTCAGTTTCCAGTTTCTTGCCACTACAAAAAGGGCTGCTACAAACATTTTATGCAATCTGTTTTTAAAACTAGGTTTCATGTTTTAATGATGTATTGCTAGAAATTTCTTACTCGAATTGTGAAACTTGTTAGAAAAACTCAGAGAATTGGATCATTCTAAAGCATTTCTGTTTGTGCTTAACTGAAGCATCATTTTGTCCTTTTGTTTTCTTTCTTTGATTTGAAGCATGTTGTTAAGCCCATGTAACTTTAAAAATTCAACTTGGGTCACCAGATGGAATTACATATTTTTTCATTCTACTTAATGGTAAACCATCTTGACTTGATGGTTTTTGTTATAGATTGCTTTTGATTTCTTTTAATGTTATATTAAATATACTTAACATTTTCCCCTCAAAGATTTATCTATGGCTGGAAAGACATAAAAGACAACATTTCTTTCCTCTGTTTGGATCAAGCCAGGAAGGGACTTCAAGAGGGCAACAGGTTGAACAAAGCAAAACCTAAAGAAGGTAGCTTAATGAGAACACTTTCTGCCTCTTGCAATGAGGCAGTGAGGGAGTGTAGTGGATAGTGTAGGGCCTGGAGTTCAAATACTTCCTGAGTTAAAATCCAGCCTCAGACACTTACTAGCTAGCTATGTGATCTTGGACAACTCATTGCTTGTAGATTTGAACTGATGTAATTAAGAAAGGTTGAAAGAGAAGTAGAGTATTATTCAACCTGTTCCAGGCTGCCAAAATTAAGTATGCTGATGCCTGCAATTAAAATCAGGTCCTCTAGGAAACTCCAACTAAATAGCGTAGGAACATCCGTGTCCCTGGGAGCGTCATCCAGGAACTGATAAGAGGGGTGACTGCCCTTGAATGCACAAGTGGAGCAAGATATGACTAATTGTGGAAGTCTTTGCCGGGCTGATTCAAAAACACAGGCTGGTAATATTCCTGGAGGAGACTGAGAGGCTCCTGGAGTTCAGAGAGTGTATTTTGTCACCTTTGTATACACAAAACTCAAGAAAAATGGAATAAGTTAGTGAAATAATACTCGCACCAAGGAAGATCTATCTATGTATGACATAAGATTTTTGCTGGCAACACAAGGCTAAACACTGTTACTGAACTCTGCTATGCAGGCAGAACCATCTGTGTTAGACTCCAAATCAGACTGAAGCTTTATAGGAATAGTACTTCCTAATTTCCTATGTGGTCTACTCACATACATAACATAGAGATCATATCTAGTTTCTTGACTACTTGAATATAAATCCCGGAGTTACAAAAGGCAGTAACTTTTGTAAATTACTAAATTTAGGTACTAAAGTTTACTTAAAGTACTAAAAAAAGGTATTAAAATGTGATTTGTGTGTGCATATGTGTATCTATTAAACAGATATTCATGTGTTTATAAAGAGGGATAGGGTTTTGGTTTTTTTTTTTTCCTTTAATAAGTCACAGATTAATCTAGGAAGCAGAATGATTACACTTGTAGAAATAAAACTGCAGCCACAAGTCAAAGGACATGCACCATGGAGAAATAGTTGGACTTCTTTTTGTTATCCCCTGCCTGCATATATACATAATAATCACTGTGAATAATTTCTTTGAATGGGGATGGTATTAGATTTAATAATGTAGTTATTATTGTTAGCTCAATAGACCACACACATTAATGAAATTATAACTATGATTTTAGACTTGGAACATTTCCACTCTTTCAGGAAAAAAAAAAAAAAAAAAGGTCTTTTTATCTGAAGACCCTGAATTTGGTTAAACAATTTTCTTTGAATGGTTCCCAGACATTCTTTGTTTAACCTATTTTTTTTTTCTTGGAAATGTCATTGGAAGGAGGTGCTTTTCTAACGTGGTGGTGGGCTCTTCAAGTTGTCATCTATCAAGGAAATCTTCCTGTCATATGGACCAAGGGCTCTGGAGCAAGTTGCCAAGTACTTATAACACACACTATTTAGCTTATTATTATGATGGTCATTTCTGCATGATGACCACTGGACCTTTCTTTTCTTTTTTTTTTAACATTATGTTGTATTTTATTTATTTTGTTAAATGTTGTCCAATTACATTTTTTTTATTAAAGCTTTTTATTTGTATAACATATGTATGGGTAATTCCCCAGCATTGATCTTTACAAAGCTCTCCATTACAAGTTTTACCCCCAGTCCCTTCCCCTCCCCTAGATGGCAGGAAGTCCACTACATTGGACCTTTATTTTCAACACTTGAGAGTGAGGAGTAGGTTTGTATAGAAGTGGGGCCCCAAACATCTTGTTCTTGTCATTTGGAATATTTTTTTACCCTGGTTTGAAATGAGTCATGAAATCCTTCATTGGAAGGACATGTTGATTCTGGAAATCTAACATAAATGATCTTGATAAGCTTTGAGGTCATCTTTGGATAAGTCTGAATAAAATCCATCTACCATGTCACAGATCTTGGAAGATAAAAACTGGGGACAGCTAGATGGCATAGTGAATAGAGTGCTGGTCTTGAAGTCAGGAGGCTTTGAGTTCAAATCCAGTCTCAGATACTCAATACTTCCTAATTGTGTGACCCTGGGCAAATCACTTAACCCTAATTGCCTCAGCAAGGGGGAAAAAAAGGAAGGCAAAAACTGAAAATCTGGTTTAAAAAACCCATTTATTCATTCAACAAATATTTGAATAACTACTATAGCAAGACTAGAAATCAGCTCAGAGCTAGATTAGACCCTTGAAGAGTTGCATGATTTTCAGGATTGTTATGATCTAAACACTTAGTTCTGGAATCTCATACATTCTCAACCACTCATGATTCAGAAGTGTGAACAAACAGAAAGAGTTTTTTGGGGGGAGATTTGTGGCAAACTCGAGTCAAAAGCCATGCTGTTACTGTCTGCAAGTAACAGAGTGTTGGGCCCAGCTTCCTGGGATTGGGCAATTACCTTTAAAGTCATTTCCAGCTCAAAATTCACAATTCTAGAATTCCCTTATGCATGCAGCCTCCCACCAAATATGGAAGGACTTGTATTTTGGCAGTGGATCCTGGAGACCCAGCAAGGGACTGAGGGAGGCCATCCTTTGGGAGTTGGGGGTAGGGAGAGAGGTCAACTTCTGAAAAGTTGCTTTGCCCAGAGCTTCAAAAGAAAAAAGCCACTGAAGGGAGCTTTTCTCCATCTCTCAAGGCCACCTTCTGCATCTAAAATGGGGCTTCCTGGCCATCCAAAGTTTGGTCAGTCTGAGGATGTAACCCAGGAAAAGTGTGAGACTGGGTGAAGGGAAAAGGCAGAGCAGCAGCAGCAGCAAAAAAAAAAAAAAAAAAAAAAAAAAGCCCATCACAAGGGTAGACAGGGATTCCAGGAGCTCCTGACCCAGGAACAAGGGAGTAGATGGGGAGGTATGAGGAGGGGTGCAGGAGAAGGAAAAACTGCTAGAAACTTGGATTGGGACTAGTGGTGAGAGGAAGAGGAGGGGGGGAAAGAGGGAGGGAAGAGAGGAGTGGGGAAGGGGCTGGGAAGAGGACAGCGAGACAATCACAGTGTTGGAGAACTGGGAAGGCCCTTAGAAGCCAAGTCCTTGATGTTAGTTAGGGATGAAGAAAATTAATCATAAGGAGGTTAAGTGACTGGGATGAGGGGGGGTAGTCATATAGTTAAGAAACAACTGCCAGAGATAGCCTTTTTATTGCAGTCTCCCTCAGGGCTGTAGCCACCAGGCTATCTACAGAAGAGGGCTGGAAAAAGTGATGTCAAAGGGACAGGCAAAAAAGTTGGGAGGATGTGAGGGGGAAGGGAGAAGTAGTATTGGAGAGCAGAAGAGGAAGGAAGCAGAGGAGAAGGGTAGAAGAGAAGAGAGGTAGGAAAAAGAGGGAAGAAGAAAGGGGGATTAGGAGTTCAGTAGGAGGAGGGGAAGGGAAAGGGAGAGAGAGGGGAGGGGAAGAAGGGGAAAGAGTGGAAAGCAGGAAGGGGTGAGAAGGGAAAAGGAAAGGAGATGGGGAGAAGGAAAGGTGGAGAGGAGACAGAGGAAGGAGGGAAAGAGAGGATGGAGAGGGAGGAGGAGAGGCAGAGGGGAGGGGAAAAAGTGGGGAGGAGATGAGAAAGGAAAAAGGAAAAGGAGGATGGGGAGAAGGATGAAGGATGGAGGAGAGGTAGAGGATGGAAGAGGGGAGAGGGAAGAGCCGTAGAGAGAAGAGGGAGGGGAGGAAAAGGAGGGAGGGGAGAAGAGAAGCAGAGGATGAGGGATGGGGGAGGGAGGAGAACAGGGAGAGGGGGAGGAGAAGCAGAGGATGGAGGTGGAAGGGAGAGACGAGGCGAGGAAGGAGGCGGGGCGGGGGAGGGGAGGCGGGCGCCGCTAGAGGAGGGAGGATGGGGGTGTGCGCGCGCGGGTCACGTGTCGCGCTGCCGGCCCGCCCTCCCCCTCCCCTCCCCTCAGTGCCCGCTCCCTCCCCTCCCGGAGCTCGGCCCCCTCGGCTCCCTGCGCTCGGCTCCTCGGCCGCCGGCGCCCGCTCTCCTCTCTCTCCTCTCCCCTCCTCTGCCCTCCGCGCTGCGCAGCTTTGCAGGAAGCCTCCGCCTCTGCCGCCTCCACCGCCTCCTCCTCCTCGGCTGCCGCCGCCGCCGCCTTTGTTGCCCGGTCCCCGGCGCTGGCGGGCGGGCGGTCCCCGG
>JAJPUD010001820.1:43491-102285 GCA_023553655.1 Myrmecobius fasciatus
CGGGGGAGAGTGCGTGGGTGAGACCGCAGTGCGCCGGCCGCCGCCGCCCGGCCCCGCCTCGCGGGGCGCTCTCTGGGTGTCGGGCCCCTCCTTTTCCCCCCTCTCCCCGACCGCGGAGAGGGAGCGCCTTTGCTCGGCAGGGACGTGCGAGCCCATTACCTGCTGGCATCACCGCTGTATGCCTCAGTTTCCCCATCTGTAAAATGAGAGTTTGGCTCCCTTCTAGCCCCACCTCTAGTGCTCCCGTGCCCCCGAGAGTTTGCCGTGCACAGGCTTCCTTTCACCGCCGAGTCTACGGTCGGGCACTTTAGTGTCACCCCGTGGAAATGGCTCAGCAGAGGGTAACCGCAGCTCTGGCTAGGGGTTGCCCACGGGAAAATGACCCAGTTAGGTCGTTTGGGTTTTTGTGCCCGCGGCCCAGAACCAGAATGACCGGAAGGAACAGATCCCTTTCCTGGGAAGAGAAAGAGCTTTTTCTTAGTAAGAGAGCGAACTTGGCCCCACGGCTCCACCCGTGGAGGGCAGTGGAGGGATTGGGGAATTGAAATGGGGTCATCCGGACACAAGGCCTGGTGCTGCACTTTGATGCGGAACGGAACAATCAACCAGGGAAGAACCGCGAAAGACAGAGGACTGGCCCTGGGCCTCCCGATGTCTTCCCGGATATGGAGTGGGGGGGGAAGGGGGAAGGGGGTGGTTGTGCCAGTGTGCCTGGTGTTGGGCTCAGGCCAGCCTCTCTGGGCCCCAGCTCCCTGTGCTGTGAGGCGACCCCGCATGAGGGGGCTTGCGGCAGATGCAAGTTTCGCTTGTCCTCTCGCCCATCCTTCCCTAGCCATCTCTATGTGGCTTCCCCTTTCGCTGTCCTGAAGTCAGTTAATAAAAGCAGCTTCAGGCACTGGTTCCGGACAGTGCACCCTGGGGTCGAGGAGCAAGCGGACACGCACAGCTGCGAACTAACAGGATGTACTTATCCTAGGGTAGGCCCTAGAATGAAGAGGCGTTGGGAAATGTGTTCTGTTAAGAGTGGGGTCGTAGTTGGGACTCCCAGAAAGCCAGGGGGTCTGCAGCTGGAGCAGAGGAGTGAGTGTCCAGGCTTGGGGAACTGTCTGAGAGAAAGCCCAGAGCTCTGAGGTTGTGGTGATGAGGAGGAGGAGGAGGGGTGAGTCTTGTTCAGGGGACCGCCCCGAGGGGCAGGGTGGTGAAGGACTTTGAATACTGAGTAGAATTTTTTGTATTTGCTCCTGGAAGTGATAGGGAGCCACTGGAGTTTTTGGAAGAGGGGGTATAACATCCTGTGCTTTAGGAAAATCACTTTGGTACTGAATGGAGGCTGGATTGGAGTGGGGAGACCCCCTGAAGCAGCCAGATCCTCCCATCAGCTATAGTTGAGGTGTGAAGTGATGAGAGTTTGGGGAGGGGGTAGCAGTGTCAGAGTAGACTGGGGCAGGAAAGGTAGCAGTGAAAACCACCATCCTAGCAATGATGACTAAATCCCTGGGAGCTGCTGAGATCAAGTGAAGAGTCCCTGTGTGTGAGGTCTGAGTGGGAATCCAGCTAACCCACTGACTGCCTTAGGATTCATCTTTGATCCCTTGCTCAGTGGTTTGGCCACTTGACCAGCACCAATAAAAATGAATTGGTTTAGACTCCTGTTTTCTTATCTCAAGTATGACAGTCTTAAAAAAAGTCCATTTCTTTTTATTTCTTGTCAACAGCTTATTTAAGTAAGTCAGATCCTTTTAGTTACATATCATGCCTCATTTCTAATCTTTCTTTAAAGATGATTTTGATATTTGTGCTCACATGGGTGGTCCGATTGAACACACAGCTGATTTGGGAATAATGCCTTTGTGTGTATTAATCATTTCTTGTCTGGGTGAAACGAATTGAATTTTAAAAAATTTAGTGTTGATTCTTTCTAGTGCCTCCTTATTCTCTTCTTGAAGAAAGGGATAGATAACCAGCCCAAATCAGTAATTCATTGGTGCAGGGAACTCCTTGGCAAGGAAATTCCTTCTCCCAATGCAGTTCATCGCCTTCTCTCATTGAAGAATTTGAGAGAGCTGCCCAGAACATTGAAGGTTTGTGATTTGTTCTGAAGGCAGGATTTTTTGGGTTGGAGGCCAGCTCTCTGTCCAGTAGGCCAGGCAGCTTCTCAATAGTGTTTTAGTTTTCCAATTGCATATAAAGATAGTTTTCAACTATAATATTCCATTATTCATATACCATAACTTATTCAGACATTCCCCAATTGATTGGGGGAATTTCCTGTTCCTTGCCACTGCAAAAAAAAAGTTGTGACATTTTTTGTACATGTGGATACTTTTCCCTTTTTTATGATCCTTTTGGTATACATATAGACCTAGTAGTGAGAGGTAGGTACAATTTGATAGCTCTTTGGCCAGAGTTCCAAATTGCTCTCCAGAATGGCTGGATCAGTTCACAACTCCACCAACAGTCAGGCAGCCTTCTTAAAGAAGGTATTTATGATTCATGTCTGTGAGGTTTCTGTAAAATTTACCAGCCTTTGACCTCTCAGATTTACTCCTCTTGAACCATGTTTCCTAATTTTTTTGATGGTTTTCCTTTGATGTTACAGAATATTGAAACATGGTGATTTAATTGGAGGGCCAGATCCTTAATATTTCTCTGCTGTTTCATCTTGTGTAGAAGGTATTGATTGTGAAGAGGGAGAGAGAAGAGAATCTACCCAAATGAAGAATGCCTATTGTCTAGACTGCTGAACTATTTGTGGAGTTTTGTCTTGGACACATGCTATGGAGGGCTAATGAACTGAGTCCAGACTGAATAAGTAGAGGAAAGCAGTCTTGATTGCCTTTAGGAAATTTATGATACTTTTATATTTTTGGAGCATGCTTTGGTAATTTTATACACACACACACACACATATGCTGTGTATATGGACACCCACATACACACCCCCTTCTCCCACAGACTTTTCCTCTGTACTTAATCTTGTTGTGTATATCTGGTAGTGTCATCAGATCAAAGGGCATGTACAGAATTTTTAAAGTATACTTAATTCCACATTGTTTCTTGGGCTAGACCAATTCACAGTTTCACTCACAGAACCCTAGGATGCTTGTCTTTCCAAAGCCTTTAGGATATTTTTATGTTTTAATTTTTTTGTCAGCTTTATCAATCTGATTAGTATAAAGTAAAACCTCAATGTAATGCAGTTGCTATTATAATGCTTCTGGTGATTGTGAGCATTCTTTCATATGGTTGTTTATAGCTTGAATTTTTTCTTTTGAAGACAAGAGTTCATATTCTCTATGGATATTTTTGAGGGATGGCTCTTGTTTCATATCAGTTTGTATCACTTCCCTGATTTTTATCAGGGTTATTTTAAAATATATTTTACATGTCAAATCATGATTAGATGTGCTGAAAATATTTCCTCCATTAACTGCCTTTTTTTTTTCCTGAGGCAATTGGAGTTCAGTAACTTGCCCAGGACCACACAGCTAGGACATGTTAAGTGTCTGAGACCAGATTTGAACTCGTCTTCCTGACTTCTGGGCTAGTCCTCTAGCCACTGCCCAACCTAGTTGCCCCCATTAACTGTCTTTTTAATTGCAGGTATATTGATTTTGTCCAATCTTTCAATTTTATGTAATTGAAATTTTCCATTTTGTTATCTCTGATTAGCTGTACCTCTTGCTTACTTAAGATTTTTTTTTCTCCTATTCAGAGTCATCAAGATATCTCCTTCCTGGCCCCCCCTCCCATATTTAGATTATGTAGCTTATTATGACATATGATATATAAGATGTTGAATTAAACCTAACCTGCCAGAATACTTTTTGTTTTTCTTTATTGTTTTTTGTTAAATAGGGAGTCCTTACTCGATTAGTTGGAGTTCATGGAATTATTCTCTATACTCTTCAGAGGTTTCATGTTATTTTTTTCTTTATAATACAAATGACTAAAAGTTAGGGAGCATGTTTTTTAATTAGTGCTGCTAATTCAGGAGAAAGCCCCAAATCCTGGAACATATTCATACTATATATTTATTGGCCAATTTGAATTTTTCCACAGATTTTCATCTATTTTCTGTTTATATGTAAAAATTTCTGGCACCAAGGCTGAACAGTAATGAAGTTGGCAATTATAAATAGAATTGCTTTCATCTTCCATTTCAAAAAGATGGGGCCTGGAAGTACTTGCATGGACCATGTCTGACAAAAAAACATGGAAGAACACAAAAGTGGGCAGAAATACACAGTTCTTACTATAGTATGTCACAGTAGCCTTTTATTTGCTACACTTTAATGATTTCATTAATATGAGGAACTCAGTATCTTGAAGGACAGAACCTGATTTTCTGCCTTCTATTTTTTACTCTCTTTCCCAATCCATCTCTGCTTGGTTGATCAACTGATTATGGCTAACCAAAGGTTTCCTCATCCCTAAGTATCTTATTGTTTCTTTGTGTAACATTTCTTTATTTAATGGTTCAGTCATATTCAGTGTCCCCAGTTTAAAAAAAAAATGCTGCTGCACAATGGCAAATATAATCAGCTACAAAAATTCTTTTTCACATATTTTCTCTTGTCTTGGCATGCACTCTAGAATTTTGGGCTTTCTACCAAATTAGCAGCACTAATTAAAAAACATGCTCCCTAACTCTTAGTCATTTGTGTTATAAAGAAAAAAATAACATTATACTTAATATGGTTGAAGATTTGCTTTTATGATTTTGTTTTCCTTTACTTTTTTTTTTTTTTTTGCTGAGGCAATTGGGGTTAAGTGACTTGCCCAGGGTCACACAGCTAGGAAGTGTCTGAGACCAGATTTGAACTCAGGTCCTCCTGACTTTAGGGCTGGTGCTCTAACCACTGCGCCACCTAGCTGCCCCTTCCTTTACTTTTAAAGTAAATAATAGTTGTTGTAGTTTGTCCTTTGTTCTTGAAGAAGATTAGGATATCATGGAGGCGATGCTGTGACATGCAAGTGAATTGGACATAAGTGAGGACTATGCAAGCTCACCTACCTCATTTACCCCTCCAGAGCCATCTGGGTCAAGTGGCAAGAAATATAGATCAGGACAACTGGAGATGGCCCCGGATGAAAGGGAGACCTTGGCCTTTTTAAGCACAGGTCTTCAACAGGTATCAGTTTGACTGAGGCAGCACCCATTCAAGTGACTAAGTGAGGCAAAGAATGGCCTCTTTGACCTACTCAAATTTCTGTCTCTCTCTCTTTGTCTCTCTCCCCTCTTCTTTCCCCCTCCCCATAAATAAATAAATCTAGGAAGATCCTCAATATTTTTGGTCAAAGCAGAAATGATTGCTATTTACATCCAATCTGAGTCAATCAGGACATAAGAATAACTGGTGCTAAGTATTTGAATGAAGAGAAAGAGAGTGCACATGAATAAGAATTGAATATTTTCTTTTGGCCCTAAGGTAGTGGGAAAAACTTACTAGATTTGGAGTTTGAGTATTTCTGTTTGAATAACAGCTCATTGATCTTCTCTTTACTTCTGGCCCTCTGGGAACTCTGCTGATCTTTCTGGGCCTCAGTTTCCTCAATTTTAAAATGTCTTCCTCTAAATCTAGAATGTGGTGACTTTCCCCCTGAAAGTTGGTAGTAAGTCAGGCCTGGCCCCCCACTGTCTGAGTGTCTTGCAGGTAGAAATAGACTGTCTAATGAAGCATTGCCTGGGCTCATTTTTTTCTGGTAGAGTGTAAAGGTGGCTCATCCTTTTTTCTTTTTTTTTTTTTTTTAAATTCTAGTGATATTTTACTTTTCCAATTATTATATAGTTTTCAATGTTTATTTTTGTAAGATTTTACAAAAAAAAAAGATTTCTCCCTCCATCTCGTTATCTCCCCCCCCAGACAATAAGCAACTCATAGGTTATATATGTACAGTAATAAACATATTTCCATATTAGTCATGTTGTGATAGAAAAATCAGAAGAAAAAGGGAAAACCATGAGAATAAAAAAGCAAACAAACAAGGAGAAAATAGTATGCCTCAACCTACATTCAGTCTCTATAGTTCTCTCTCTGAGTATGATTGACACTTTCCATCCCAAGGCTATTAGAATTGCTTTGAATCATCACATTGTTTACAAGTCAAGTCTATCACAGTTGATCACATAATCTTGTTGCTCTGTACAATGTTCTCTTGATTCTTCTCACTTCACTTAGCATCAGATCATGTAAGTCTCTCCAGGCTTCTCTGAAATCATCCTGCTCATTTTTCATAGAATAATAATACTCCATTACATTCATATACCATAAGTTATTCAGCCATTTCCTAACTGAGGGGCATCCACTTAGTTTCCAGTTTCCTGAAGGATGGCTCATCTAGGGTAGAGATAGTTGAATTTTTCCTTTTCATTCCAGTTCATCAATTATAGAAGGCACCTGGCCAGGGAAACCAAAATGCCTTTTTTTTTTTTTTTGTTTAGAGCTTAGTTAAACAGGGGGATGAGATGCAGATAACAGTAGCTTCAGGTAGCATGTGAACAGTGCTAAGTCCTAAGTGCTGTGAGAAATAGTAGAGGGAACAGGCCGTTGAGCTGGAAGATCCAAGGAGACTTCGTGGAGCGGATGATACCTGAGCTGGCCTTTGGAGGAAGGGAAGAACTTCCACAAGGAAGACTTGGGGTGAAGAGGCATGAATGGGTGACAGTGATTGGCTGGAATATAGAATATAGGAAGGACGGTAATCAGAGATGAGATAAGATGGCAGGTTTATATTTGGAGTCAGGAAGACCTGGGCTTGATTCCACCTCGGACACTGACAGTGTGATCCTGCGCAAATCACTTCACCTCTCTCTGCCTCAGTTTCCTCCTCTGTAATCTGGAGACTTTGCACATCATAGCCTTTTGGGTTCCTCCCAGTTCAGTCTGTGATCTAATGATCCTCCAAGATTGAAGTCACATCCTGGAGACCCAAGAATATTTGGCCATGGGCTCTATTGCTAGTTTGGTAGGCTTGGAACCTAGGGCTTTGATCTGAAGCCTGATTTTTTTAGCTCTCCTCTGGTGGGGGGGGTTGTGCCATTGGAAGCATCAGGAAAGGGGATGCAGGGACTTGAAGAGGCAACTGATTGGATGTGCAGGTGAGAAAGGGAGGTAATGGTTCCATCAGCAGAAAGGCAGAAATGAAGAGTAAGGGAGGTGTTCTTTTGTGGTTTTGTTTTTTTGGTTTGGTGTTTTTTTTTTGTTTTTGTTTTTTTTTTTAATTTTTTTATTTTGCCAGAGAGGGAGGAAAATGATGAGTCTACTTTTTAGCATGCTGATTTGAGAAAGTAGGGCAACAGCCAATTGCAGTAGATTTTAGGGAGGCTTTTTCAATCTAGAAAACTGGGAGTCATCTGTGTAGAGGTGATAATTGAAGCTATGGGTATATATGAAGTTGCCAAGAGATCTCTCCCTTTTGTTGAGAGAAAAGGGAAGAGGGCTGACTTCCCTAATAGGATGCCATACTTAGTGGGAAGGAAGAAGAGATAGTAGCGTAGGAAGCAGTGGGATAAACAGAAGTCAAGTGACCCAAGTCTTGTTTCCAGTTTCCCCTTTCTTTAATCTACCTTACATACAGATACCAAAATAATCTTGAAACACAGGTTTAACCTATATCCCTTCCCTATTCAAATAGCTTTTTCTTGCTGTTAGAATAAAACAGAATACCCTGAACTTTGTAAAATCCCCATAAATTCAGCTGACACCCATCTTTCCTGTTTTCTCATACTATTCTTATACTTTAGACAGATCATTTTATCAGTTCATTCTATGTGTTATTTCATCTGTTACTTTTGGCCCTTTGCTCCAGTGTTTGCTTAGTGGATCTTCCCTGTTGCTTCTATAGGTATTAATGTTCTCTTCTGGAAATTACTTGATATGTTCTTGTCCTTGTGTGTCATGTCCCTAGAAATGTTGGGCTGAATAGGTGCTTAATAGACATTTCTTGAATTGAAGAGGCTGGGTAGTCAACTATGTCCACTGGCTTAGCCTGTTTAGGAGGACATAAATAACTGTATTTGGTTAATTAAGAGGTCATTAGTGACCCAGAGTATCTTAAATAGAATGATGAAGATCAAAGCTAGATTTCAGGGGAGGTTGTTTTGTTTTCACTTAGGATACTTCAGAAAATTTCTAGGCAAAGGAGAAGAAATTGGTTGATAGAAATTGGAGATGAGAGAGAATTGAAATTGAAATAGTAAATGATGAGGGCCAGGATTGTCGTAGCTTTGGTAAGAGGACCATCTCCTCTTGTGAGAGCAGAGGGAATGAGGAGAACCTTGGATGTCATTTCTCCTCCAGCCTCCTTATTTCAGACTTGAGGAAATAATTGGCCTTCGGACATTCACAGTGCAAAGAGCAGAGCCAGGACTGGGACTCAGACTCTTTCAACAACACATTTCACACCCTGGTTTGAGAAATAGGGGGGAAGACACTGGGGCTGCATTGCTTCAGAACTGACCTTTTTTCAGCAAGGCTTTCTTTGTGTAAAAGCACGTGATTGGCTGTCATTCCCCTAGACTGTTCTTGGCCATCTCAGAACTTAACCATTTTTGACCCATCACTCTCTCCTTTCTCTGTTGGGTAGGAAAGGGAAAAAGTCTACACAAGAAACTCTCTGCATAAGCAGGTGTTGGAATAGATGACCTTCCTGGTAGTTTTCTGTTCTGCTCTTGAAGAGATAAAGATTTGATTGCAGGACTCTGGCCAAGGCAGTATGCCTCATTTATGGGTGTTGAGATCTTGTATCTCCTATAGTCCTTTACAATACAGCTGTTGATTGAATGACTGACTAATTACTCATACCCAGAAATACTTGTTAATCGATTTTGCAGAATAATTTTGTAATAGGTTGTCTAAGTTATCTTTACATACAGTATTAATCTTTAGAAATAATTTTTAGTGTTTTGTTTCTTGAACATTGACATACTTTCCCCAAGGACCTCTCTTCCCTTTCTCTTCAGAGAGCCATCCCATATAAGTACAAGTATTTTTTAAAAGACTTTTTTTTTTAAAGGAAGAAAAGGAAAAAATCAGTCTCACTGATTAATATATCAAAAAAATCTGTGTAATGTCCAACCCTTATGGAACTCCTACTTATACCAAGTAGTGGGGGGTGGAAGTGTTTTCTCATAGGTTTGGTTTTTTTTTTTAGCCATCCCTATTTGTAATTTTGTAGCATTTCACTTTTGGTTTTTTTGTTGCTTCTTTCCATTTACATCGACATTGTGTATGTTGTTTTATATATAGTATTTCTAATGATGATTCCTTACTAGAAATAATTTCTTTTGAGAAGATGCTGATTGACTTTAATGTAGGAATTAGGAAAGTCCCATTAAAAAGAAAAGAAGTATGATGTCTTTTCCTTTGTCTTCCAGAGATATCAGGACTGTCTTTCAGGAATGGGATTAGAATTTAGGATATACGGATTATACTCTAAAAAAGGCAAATGCCTGTGAGACTGGTAAAGATAATTATTGAGGAATAAAGGAAATTGTAATTAACTCAGCATCCAAGTGGGTGGGTTGGGGGGAGCCAATTTTTTAATAGCTTATTATTTTTTAAAATTTGTCCCTCCAACTGATTCCCTAACCCCAAACTTATCAAATTTAAAAAAAAAAAACAAACCTGAAAAATACATGGTTACATAGTCTAGTAAAACAAATCCTCATGTGACTCTTGTCTGAAATACATTGTATGTCTCTAAGTATTTTATATGATGTTAATACAGAATAAATTACTCTAAATCTTACTTTTGCTTTGTATCATTTTATAAAGATCTTCCCAGTTTTTTTTTCTGAAATGAAAATACCTGTAGAGAACTTAAACATGAAACTCATTTGAGCCACATCATTCCTAAAACATTTCTGAATGAAATATGAAGAATGGGCAGCTCCCAAGCAGCTAGGTGGCGCAGTGGATAGAGCACCAGCCCTGAAATCAGGAGGACCCTAGTTCAAATTTGGTCTCAGACACTTAACACTTCCTAGTTGTGTGGCCCTGGGTAAGTCACTTTAACCCCAATTGCCTTAGGGGAAAAAAAGTGATGACTAAATTGTGTAAGAAACTCCGGAATCACTTTTTCTTTTCACTAGCAGTTTATTTATATAGTTTGACTGTATAAACAAAATTCAACCAAGAATACTACTATAATTCCTACCTATATATTAAATTTATACAAGATAAGAAAAATCTGATTATAGAGAAAACTTTGTTAGCTGATCTGTCAAATGGAGAGTTTGAACAGGAAAACAGGTGTGTCTTATTGTTTTGGGTTTTTTTGGAAGGTCACAAAAGAAAGAAGTCCTGTTGATCTCGAGGTTTTCCAAATTTGCTTATGTTTGGGAGTCCAGAAACATTATATAGATTTCTCAGTGAAAGATGTGCACAGTGTGACATTGCAAATGGAAGTGAAGTAAATGAAAAGCTCACATCCAGATCATCATAGGCATATATATTAAACACACACACACACACACACATACAATGTGTACTTCTTAGTGTTTTTACTAACTATTTAGGATTTATCTACTAATTCATAGTCACATTCAGCTCTAGGAGCTCTTACACTAAGAGTTTCTATATTGATGAAATTATAGCTATGTATGTTTATGTTTATAATCAGACATATAGGATGACTGATACGATATGGGCTGGTCATGATTCCAGAATGAGACAGTAGATAGGCAGTTCATGATACACTGGTAACCCAGAATTGTTGATTTAAAAGGAGAGACAGACACACATACACACACACACACCACTTCAGTGCATTGAAGAGAGATCTTTGAAAGATTTATGAAAAAACATAGAAAAGAATTGTTTCTATTAGTATTAGTAGAGGAAGTACTTACAGTAATAAAATGAAGAGTTCACCAGTATCACGAGTAGTGGCAGATAGTGCATGGAGCAATTTTGTAGCAGAATGGTTAGAGAAATTGGAGAGCTTGAGATATTCCTATCTCAGAGCATTGAGTAAATTAAGTTGTAATGTGAATTGTCATCTCCTTAAACCTCCCCTTTTAAAAAATGAATAAGGATAGCATGAAAGTATACATGTTGCCAAGTGAATGGAGACTTTCTTAAAATAAACAGTTGTTCATTTTTTCAGTCATGTCTGACTCTTCATGACCCGATTTGAGGTTTTCTTGGCAAAGATCTTAGTGGTTTACCAGTTCCTTTTTCAGCTCATTCTACTGATGAGAAAATTGAGGCAAACAGGGTTAAGTGACTTGCTTAGGGACATAAAGCTAGTAAATGTCTGAAGCATCATTTGAACTTAGGTTCTCCTGATGCCCAGCATTCAGTATACTACCTAGCTGCCCAAAATAAATAGTAATCTGTCATATTTTCAGTATTTGTTTATTATAGAATGTGAATTTAACTCTAGAAACTTTTTGTATTCCTTTATATAGGAATTTGACCAAATTCATTAGATGGAGAAGACCACTGAAATTCTTTTGTCTGATGAATAGTTGAGTTTCTAACTTGTACTGTGTCCTTACTTATTTTGATTTTCCTCTTCTTCTAAAGTGAAGAGTTTGAATTACATTATCTTTTCTATTATTTTAGTATGTTTATTATTCCTCTAGGCACTCCCAGAGTGACTGGCATCCAATTTACAACTGCTGCATTGATTACAAATGGCTTGTGATCTGATCAAACCCATTTACCTAGATAAACTTTAAGCTTACTTTGTCTTTTCTGGCAAATTCAAAAGAAACCAGCACATATTGACTTAATTTTTTTTCACATTGTTTAATGATCTTTATTTAATGTAATTTAGCACTTAATAAAAAATTATTGAAGGTCTATATGTAAGGCACCATGCTTGATGATAATAACTATTCAATGGTAATGGCTCCTAATACTTTAGTACTTTTTTTTTTACTAAAGCTTTTTATTTGTATAACATATGTATGGGTAGTTCCTCAGCATTGATCTTTACAAAGCTTTCCGTTATAAATTTTACCCCCAGTCCCCTCCCCTCCCCTAGATGGCAGGCAGTCCACTACATGTTAATAATGTTAAAATACTTGACAAGTTGTGCAAGAAAAATCCTATCTACAAGAAAAAAAAAATCAGAGAAAGGAAATACAATGCAAGCAAACATCAATAGAGAGCATGAAAATGTTATTTTGTGGTCCACATTTCATATACCTCTCTCTGGGTGTATATGGCTTTCTTCACTGAACAGTTGGAACTGGTTTGAGACAATTCTTTGTTGCAGAAAGCCATGTCCATCAGAATTGATCATCATATAGTCTTGTTGCCATGTATAATGATCTCCTGGTTCTGTTGACTTAATTTTAAAATGTAGTATTATCATATGTATTTTTTTATTAATTAAATATTTCCCAATTTTATATATGTATACATATATATGTGGGTTTTTTGTTTGTTTGTTTTTTGCTGAGGCAATTGGGGTTAAGTGACTTACCCAAGGTCACACAGCTAGGATGTGTTAAGTGTCTGAGGCCAAATTTGAACTCAGGTCTTTCTGACTTAAGGGCTGGTGCTCTATCCACTGCGCCACCTAGCTGCCCCTCCCCCCAATTATATTTTAATCTGGTTCCCTTAATTTTTAGAAATGTTCTGGATCACATCTACTGGCTGGATGTTTATTTAACAAGGCAACCAAACTGTGCTAGGTTTGCAACACCATCTAGTGGCCAGTGTGGAGCACTGTATAGCCTAACTTGTTTTTCTACAACTTTTGTTTAAGTCATCAAAAAGTATCATTTTCTTGTTGAACAAGTGACAGCACCTATTATCAAGGAGAGACCTATCCTTAATCAGTGTTTTGTTTAATTACTAGTATGCAATCATATTCCTTTCTATTATTTATTATTTTAACTACATTATGGATGACAGAGATTCTTGTTTTCATTGGGAGTCAGAAAGACCTTTGTTTAAATCTTGCTCCTGATTTGACATATCCTACCTGTGTGACTATGGGTACTTGAAGATCCTTAAACCTTACTTATCTGTAAAAATGGGGAAAATCTATCACAAAGATCTCTATTAAGTTCAGGTGAGATGTTCTAGATAATATTTACATTTCACTTAATGTTATTTTTGCACTAGACTTGTGACTAATGAAGATTAACAGCTGTTCTGTAATTGATGGTTTTAGAAAACAAGGTATATCAGAGATAAGGCTTAAATCCAGATTTTTTCAGACTCAGTTATCGTGGGTAATGTTTGTCAAATGTGATTTCTTCCTTCCCTTATTCTGTGCTGATTTTTTAACTAGAAATTGTCCATATTTTGTCATTCTTTCCTATTTTAAGAGTAATAATGTCTCACACTGAGTAGCAGCTCCAGTTTTATAGTAAGGTAAAGGGAAAAAGCATTTATATATGCATCAAGCACTATGCTTAAGTGCTTTCTACTGTTATCTCATTTGATAGAGTATTAAAATAAGGGGTTTCATCTATTCCCCAGGAAAGTATTCATATATCCACCCATTAAATAATTATGGAGCACATAGAATGTGAGACCTAGGCAAAAATGGGAAGCAGAAACAAAACACCCACTGTCATTTATCTTAAGAAAGGTGTTACTTTGATATCAAAGACTTGTGTATCTTTGCAATTCTTATTTTGGAACTTTTAAAGTTAGCTACTATCATTTGATTTGTTTTATCAGCTGAGTGACTGGGAGGGTTGATTGCCATATTGAAAAAGAACATTTGTCCTGGTGTTTGCTGTCTGTGAGCAAGAAGGAAGGGGCCAAAGATCACTGATGAATTCAGATAGGCTGTCCTTTATGGGATTTCTCTGCAGCCAGTGTTGGAGTAGTAGTCTCTGCTGCATTTCTGCTTGCTAAATTTCTGCCCTCTGAGGGACAAATCATTTCAGTTCGAAGATCTGACTTCTCAGAGTGGTGGTGAGGCTCCTGTGAGATGATGTATGTGAATGGTCTTGCATATCTTAACATAGACTAGAAATGTGAGCTGTTACCGTCAGAACCACTGTCACATTCAGTGACTAATCTTTGTCCCTGTGATCTCCATGGTGTGTTTGTTGCCTGGTTCTAGACCATCATAGAACCACTGCTGTTGGGGTTGCGCAGCATTGTGTAATCTGTGGAGTTGATCACTGGGCTGTCTTCCAGGACCTTGGAAGTGCTTCTCTCTTGTCATTTTGTGTTAATGGTGTCTCACAGTTAGTTAAGATGAAACGGTTCCAGAAACCAGAGGTGCTATCAGGAGGATGTTCCAGGTCTGGGAGCCACATTGAAGTTTAGATACTCTTCTGATTAGCAGCAGGAAAAAAGCTAATAATATCCTCCAAGAATTGCATACTATTCTTAATGATTAACATGCTTTTCAATGAGTAATTTACTGTCTTGCTCAGTTTTGGCCACTAGCGCATGATTGTTGAGTAGAATTTGGGTGACTGGCTCATGTGGGGAGATGAAACCCACATTTTTAAGGATCATATGTCAAGCATAGAGAGCACCAAACAATCTTCCCATTTAATATAAGAAGTGAGGAAGGCCTTGCCCAGGGTGAGAGCTATTGCTGCCATTGCTTGGCACCCCCTTTCTTATCATTCAGCACACGATTCTTCCTGCTGTACCACTCACTCACCTACCTGGTGGTTAGATTCAAAGCATTGTTTCTACCTGTGCTGCCCCTCCCTTTTTCTCCCTCTCCCCACAGTGGTCTCAGCTCTAGTTCTCTCCTGGATAGTTTTGGCTATGAAGTTTAAAAATGTGTTAGGTAGATCAAGAAATGTTAAAACTTGTAGGAACTCAAATCTAGCTGGGACCTCCCTCATCAATTATCATATTAAATTTTCCAGATTAAAAAATTCTTCTTCCAAATCAGAGTCGGTGTGTCTGCCAGGTCTGTTGGCTTCTGAGCAATTACTTCCACGTTTGATAACAGCTTCCTTTTGCCTGTGCAGGTACTAGGACTGGGAGCATTTCTGTTCATTGAATAAGACAACCAGCCATCTGGGGAAAGGTCTGCTTCATATTATTCAGAAAAATCCAGGTCAACCCCTCTGTCCATTCAACTCATGGGGTAATAGAACATCAAGCGGAATGACTATAGTTGTAATTAATCTAGAGCCTTGGCACAATTTCGGTTTATGATGTAGCTAATGCTCATTTATTTGTGACATTAGACATAGCATTAGAAATAATGGTGGGGAAGAGAACATGTCGGATATGTTTCTGGATCATGGGAATTGACTCAGAGGCCATCTAGTCCTAGCCACGGTAGACTGAGAATCCGTTGGGTCCCCAAGGGGCATCTAGCAACTGTCAAAGATTTTCAGCAACTCAGTGTTCCCTGCCCCCAGTTGTGGCCCATTTTATTTTAGGCCAGTTCTAATTGGTAGGAAGGTAGTACAGATCAAATGAATGTCATGTAAGAATATTGTTCTGCTTGATGCTTTAGCAAATAGCTTTGTGGACAGTGATGAATAAAACTAAGTTGTTTTTGTTGTTTTTTTAATTAAAAAAAAACTTCCTACAACTAAAAATTATTTAGTGCTATGTCTAATAGGATGAAAATTCAGGAATAAATAAAGCTTCACTGTTGAACTCAAAAAGTTTTGCTATCTCATTAGATAAAGCAAGTAAAAAAAAATAAATCCATACTGATCAGAAGGCAGCTCTGGAGTGCAGTGGATAGAGGTTTGGGCTTGGAATGGGGAAGAAATGAGTTCAGATCCTTTCTCAGACACTTATCACACATGTGACTGTCCTCAATTTCCTCATCTACCAGTGGAAAAATTTGGGCCCTCCAAGAGCCCTTTTAGCTCTTTGTTTATGATTCTATGAGCTTCCTGCCTGAAGCTGGCTCTTAGGTTAAGAAGTTAGGGCAGTAGTGCATGCATGCATGCGTGTGCGTGAGTGCGTGCTTGCGTGTGTGTGTGTGCGTGTGTTGTGAAGGTTGTTTCTGGAGTCATGAGGGGCTCTTTGGTGATCTGTATGAATATGGAAATTTGATCTCCAATCTTTATTAGTGTTTTACTTCTAAGAGTGAGTTAGTAGGTAGAAAATGAATGGATGCCCATCAGTTGGAGAATGGTTGAATAAATTATGGTATATGAATGCTATGGAATATTATTGTTCTGTAAGAAACAACCAGCAGGATGATTTCAGAGAGGCCTGGAGAGACTTGCATGAACTGATGCTGAGTGAAATGAGCAGAACCAGGAGATCATTATACATGGCAACAAGACTATACAATAATCAATTCTGATGGACCTGGCTCTCTTCAACAATGAGATGTTTCAAATCAATTCCAGTTGTTCAGTGATGAAGAAAGCCATATATACCCAGGGAGAGGCCTGTGGGATCTGAGGGTGGACCACAACATAACATTTTCATGCTCTCTATTGATGTTTGCTTGCATTGTTTCCCTTATCAGATTTTTTTCTTGCATAGCAAGATAACTGTATAAACATGTATAGATACATTCAATTTGTTGTGTATTTTAACATAATTAACATGTATTAGACTTCCTGCAAACTAGAGGAGGGGTGGGGGGAAAGAGGGAAAATTTTGTAACAGAAAGCTTTGCAAGGGTCTATAATGAGAAATTATCCATGCATGTTTTGCAAATAAAAAGCTTTAATAAATTTAAAAAATAAAAAAAGAGTGAGTTAATAGGAACTGGCAGATTTATGGGATCTTTAAATGATGGAATGATGTAGAACATAATGAGATTTGGGGAAGCAGTGAGTGGTCATGAGGCTATTCAGGGAATGGCAAAAAGCATAAAAGTTTGGGAATAGTTTGAAAGCAGTACTTTTAAAAAGATAATTGCCCTTTCAGAATTACTGCTGTTTTCTTACTTTTGAAGAGTGGCACATAAATGAGTGCTTGGCCAGCATAAATCCTAATGTTAAGTGTTAGGGGTACAGAAAGAAGGGGTACAGAGATAGCCTTACCTTCAAGGAAGGTTTCTGCTGTATGTCAGATGGAAGGTCGGTCTTTTTTTTTTTTTTTAATGTCACTCCCATTGTTGTAGGTATGGTGGCAATGTTTAGACTTGCCTGACCCTTATCACCTCCTATCTCTTTTTTAGGGTCCTTTGCTACTTTATAGTCTATAGAATGTTGATTTAAAATCAGGAAGACTTGTCAGATTTTACCTTACACTCTAGTTATATAACCTTAGAGAAGCTGCTTGGACTTTCCCACTTTCTTTAATTTCCTCATCTGCCAAGCAGTGATAATCACAGTCCCTTGCTTTGTACACCTTGAAGAGCTGTAGGACTATTTCTATCATCACCACTACCACCACCACTAGAAAGTGCCTCCTTAGGTTTATTCTTGACTAATTTTTTTTTTTTTTTGTGGCCAACTGTAAGAAGATGCATAGGATGAACTCTGTTGTCGATTTCTCTGATGAGGGTCAGTGTATGAAGAAATGGAGCCACAGAGGGACAAGAGCAGATGTCTTCATTTCCAATTGTGGTGTTTTATTGTGAATCATAGACTCATTCAGAATTTTCTTTTTTTTTTTTTTTGAAAACATAAGAAAAAGGGCCTTAACTTTGTTGGTCTTCTTTATGGTGTGTCTGCCTGTGTAAAACCAGCAAAAGTCTTCTCAGTGATGAAATCCATGGTGACCTTTTTGGGATTTGGGAGCAGAAAGAAGAGAAGGGAATTTTCTTTTACTCTTAATTTCAGCACATGCTTGGAATCACTTGCTGTTTTTTCTGTTAGCATATGGCACTCAAAGATATCATCATGGGAATCATAAGAGAAGAGTGGGGCCCAGAGTTGGATTACATGGTATCCTTGTACATTGCATCCTAAACTTGTATCAAGATTCTGTTTGCATCAGGCATGTCTGTCCCTGGTATACACAAAATAAATGCCAGTGAACTAGCAGTGGAGGGCATCAGGAAAGGCTTGGTGGAGGAGGTGCTTGAGGTGATCTTTGATGGAAATGAGTCTGTGGTACTACCAAACTTTCTAGAAATTCCTTGGGTATTAAAGCAGAAGCAAAGTTTTATTGAGAAAGCAGTAAAGAGACAGGACCAAACTCTTGGAAAACTGGAAACCTTCCAGTTAACGGTCCTCCCTCCAAAGCTCTTTCTAAATTCCCTCTCCTACAGAGTTACAAATAAGCAGCATATTCTTTTCTACCACTGCTCTCTTGGTTGGGATCTCTCACATTCCCTTCATCTGGGGCGTTGACCAAGGCAGCACTTTGTGTGGAGGGGAGGGTCTGCAGGAGAAGGTTTCAGGACAGGTTCTTGTAACGGTTCCTTTCTTGTCCCTTTCAGGAGGTGTGATTGCTTACATCAGCTCCTCAAGCTCAGCCTCCAGCCCTGCATCCTGTCACAGTGAGGGTTCCGAGAGCGGCTTCCAGTCCTCTCCTTCAGTCCCGTCCTCTCCAAACAGTTCTTCGTCAGATTGCAATGGCAACAGTAATGCTGAAGGCACCTTGAAGAGCGACCGGACAGATGGTCTCCTGAAAACCAGCAAATCCAGTGTCACTGGGATGACTAAAGGTCCTGCAGGGGCAACAAGTAAGTGATTGTCACAGTTGGTTTTGCTTTAACTGCTGCCATCTGAGGCTCTCTGCACCCCTTGCATCATTCCATGACTACCATATTCCCTAATAAGGTTTTGGTCCTTTTCCTTGACCCATCTTAGGGTTTCTTCTTGCTGAAGTCACAAGCTGCTTGGTCTTATAGGGCTGCCAACCTGCCCGTGTCTGAATTGGCCCATCTAGCTCTTTGCTATCTACTACCTTCTTTTCATCTAAGCAACCTTTCTTGAGGCCTCTCTGTCCATAGGCTTTCAAGAAATAACATGGTTGGACCCAGTATGAAGAGCCATGTTTTCAAGAAATCAGAGCTCTAAGATCTATTTTGAACAGTTTCACAAATTAGCACTGCAAAAGAAAGTCTTCTGAGATATCTTTGGATTTGAGTAATTGTTATATAAATTACTATTTAATTTTAAAAGCAGAGATTTCTTTTGTCCTCTCCAGCAGTTGATGCTTTCAAGTTGAATGGGATCAAAATAGTTGATCATAGGGAAATTCTGAACTCTCTGAAGTGCTTGCACCAGCTTTTCACCTACTGTCTGTTTGTACCCTAGAATTCAGTGGGATGGTTCTACTGTGTAAAGTCTGTGGGGATGTGGCGTCAGGATTCCACTATGGAGTTCATGCTTGTGAAGGTTGTAAGGTAACGCATGTTACATTTCTCCTTATGCTGGTGGGTCTGCATTCAGATCGGTGGGCTCTGGGGGGTCATGCTCAACTTCCTGCCCAGGGGAGAAAGAAAGAAATGGTGATTGCTGTCTTTTATTTGTAAGTTGTAAGCCTAAGACATTTTGGAGTGTAAAACATCTTATTTTTAACAGTCTAATTCTAAATTTCCTGAAACTATTCTTCTTCCCTCATGACCATTCCTAACAAATAAAACCCCAAGACTTAGGGCTATGGCTGAATTAAATGGATAACTGTGCTATGTGGAGAAGGCGACAAACCCAAATTAAATGGAGCTTGAGATACTTGTTCAAAATCCTTCAGGCTTGATTGGCTCTGGAGAAAGGCACAGTCAATTTCCATGTGTACAGATGGCGGGTCTGCAGTCTTGGGGCCAGATTCTGATGCACCTACTCAAGGGAGAAAGTAGGGGGGAAATGTCTTCCTTCTCTTGAATGCTGGGTCCTTAAGAAAAGCCCTGATAAATAGCAGATCCCACCCTCATGGCCTGGCTCCATTGATGTTTAGAGCCATAAACAAAAATCCCTCACGTTTGGCAGAGTGGACTCCCCGGGGGAAATAGGAGAGCTTACTACCTTGGGTGGCTCCTGAGTAGTTGCAAGGGTGCTTACCTAATAAGTCTGGTCAGAACTTTTTTTAAAAAACTAATCCAGCATCTTTCTAGATTCTAGAATACTAGATCCCTCCTCTTCAAGGCAGCTTGAATTGTGGGGAAGTTTCTCCTGGTATCAAGGCTGAGTCTGTTTCTTTGTCAGTCCTTCCTCTCACTGTGCCAATTCGATGTCCTGAGGTGACTCCATAGAATACCATCACATACCTGAAGACAGTTAATGAACCAAAAACTTCATGACTCCAGACCAAGCATGCCCCTTTCCCTAAACTATCCTATGTCACAGATTCCAGACTCTTCTCCATCCTGATTGCTTCCTCTAGACACTCTTCAACTTATGTGTCCTCCTCAGACCAGCGTGCCCAGAACTGACCACAGTGGCCCAGACAGAGTCTAATCAGGGCATTTCTGGAAGCTCTGTCTTGCTGACTTTGTTTAGTGTGGTGATGAAGGCTAGATAATAAATACACAGCCCTTCCTCACTTCCCTCCGGTCACTATAGCAACAGTACCCTTCTGAGTCCAGTTTAAGATCTCACGAGTTTTTAAAAGTTGCCACATCCCCATTGCTGATCCCTGGAACTGGTATCCACCCTCCAGGCCTTGTCCCAAATAAATTCTTTATACTTCTCTGTGAAGCTGATTTTTTTGTGCTGCATGTTAGATTTTCCTCTAATCCTGTGGAAATATGTCTTATATTCAGCTAGACCTACATTTCTGCCCTTATTTGAAAACTAGGAAAACTTTTCCCCTTCTCTAATCTTGGGGCAGTTAGGTCAGTGGCTAGAGCATTAAACTCGAAGTCAGGAAGGCTTCATTTATTGGCTGTGTGACTCTGGGCAAGTCACTTCACCCTGTTTGCCTTAGTTTCCTCATTTGTAAAATGAGCTGGAAAAGAAAATGGCAAACCATTCCAATATCTTTTCTAAGAAAACCCCAAATGGAGTTATGAAGAGTTGGATGCAACCGAAAGACCAAAAAAAAAACCTCCAACAAAACTTGTGGTCCCTTTGTTTCCATGCTCTTCCCCATATCCATGATAGTAACTCAGCAGCCACATCTGTCTGAGGAGAAAGAGCTAAGCTGAGCCCAGGGACTTCTGTTCATCCAGGGCAGCAAGACACTTTCTTACTCATTTTGGGTATCGACTCTCTGTTAGTCAGTTTTGTTCTGTCATTTTCAGGATAAAAACCATTTTCCTTTGAAGAAAACCCAGAAACAGCTTGTTCAGCCATTCCCCAGTTGATGGGCATCCACCCATTTTTCAGTTCTTTGCGACCACAAAAAGCTGCTACAAACTATAATGTGCACTTTCAATAGATTGATAGTGTGAGACTAACGTGGGACACAGTAGACAGAGCAGGGGGTTTAAACAGAGTCCAGAGTTCAGGTGCTCCTTGTGCTGCCATGTGACCTTGGTCTGGCCATTGAATCCAGTTTGCTCAGCTGTCCAACAAAGGCATTGTGCTCTCTGGCCCCTTCCAGCTACATAATACTTTATAGCCACCTGCCCTCTGGGGTTTCTTTGCTTAGGATGAATGGGGATTTGGAGCAGATGGGGCATGCTTACCTACTTAGGGAATTTGGAGTGCACAGGTGCTGGTTCTCCAGGAGGTTCAGGGAGACCACCGTTGTGTGTCTCTGGGCATCTCTGCATAGTTGGCCTTGAAATATCCCACCATTGTCCTATCTCTCTGATCGGGGATGTTTGAGTGAGGATGGGGTGGATGTAGAAAGGGAGAGATCTGGTGCTTTTCAGTCTTTGTGTTCTTAGGCTTCTAGCATTTTGGTGTCCCTCTACTGTTTCCCTCCATCCCCAAACTGAAATGTTCTCGGGCTGTAGATACCTCTGTTGAGAGGGTTATTGATGAGGGCCAGCATGGATCAACACTGAAATTCTTGTGAAGAACTTAATTTTGGTTTTTAAAAGTGGTTGTTTGTATCTCCTTGTCTTAGGGGTTCTTCAGGAGAAGCATTCAGCAGAATATCCAATATAAAAAGTGCCTGAAGAACGAGAACTGTTCTATCATGAGGATGAACAGGAATAGGTGTCAGCAGTGCCGCTTTAAGAAGTGTCTGTCTGTTGGGATGTCACGAGACGGTAGGTTCTCCCAGTGTGGGACAGCTGTAGAACTCTGGGGTTCTGTGCACCTCCTGCAGGTTGCCCAGTCTAGGAGCCTTTTCATTGGCTCACAGAGTTATTGCAGTGATACTTATTTGTCTTTGAGGCTCCCAGTTCTTGAAAGTGGAAATGCCTGTGTCTTATGTCTCCTCTTACTGTCCTATGCTAGGTTTGTCCAAATATAATTTATTTTAGTTTCTGCCCAAATAACTTGTTTTCTAATCAGTGTTTTAGGTTTTTGTTGCAAAGACACTTCTTTAAGAAGTCCTTGATTCTTGACAGACCCTGGGATTCTTCATCTTTCTAGAGTTTATCCACTTTAATGTGAATGTTCTTAAATTGCTAGAATTTGGGTGCTTGAAAAAGAGACATAAAGGGAAAAAGAACATGGAAGAGCTCCTGTAGTTTGCAGATGATTTTTGTGATGTCCCACACAAGCTGAGTGATGCATGTTGGTCATGGTCTGCAGAGAGCTCATCTTCTCCTCTTTAGTTCTTAGGGTAGTCCTGCAGAGGGTGGGGGTAGGTGGGCTTTCTACCAAGTTATGACCAGTGGGATTACTAAGGGAGAACCCATGCATCTCTTATCCCAGAGACAACCCTCAGGTTACCTTTGTACTCCGGCAATGCAAAAAGTGACATTGCATCAAGCAGTCTCTTGAGAACAGAGTTTGACATTTGAACGTTGTGGGATTGTGGTGTTCTCTCTGTGTGTAATTAGTTGAAGATCTGGACTGGGATGTTTAATACCCTTCCCAGAATATTACAAAGGGAACAATTTATAAAGAAGAGAATGTGTTTATGTAGAGGGTAAGGGCCAATAAAACAAAATAAAACAAAACTTTTCTTTGAAAATGCTAATATCAGTGACTGCATTTATTTTAATTCAGAGACTTCTCACTGAATAAATATATTGAATCCTGATGATCCATGTACAAGCACAGTAATAGAAGTTTTTCTACTTCCTTTTTTCCTTCAAGATCTCTGGGTTCTTAGAAAACAGGGCAGACATCAAGACTGGATACTAGAAGAATAGAGTATGAATAGTCTTTTTTTTCTATCGATTTTTGTGAAAATATACTAGAATCTGTTCAGATAGCCATTTTTATTGATCTTTTTTGTTGTTTTGATTTTCTTCTTTGAGAAACTGTTTATGTAATTGTTGTTAGGTGTTAAGAGTAAGGTCATTAATGTGACTTGATGAGGGGATGGTTTCTGGGAAAGTCATGAAAACAGAGCAGAGTGACTTTCTTAGCCTCATTGAACTGACTTCTGAGCACCCTGGCCACTTATGCTGGACGTAGGCATAGGAAAGAGATAGAGACTGGGCTGATGATTTATTGGCAGAGGCAACTCTATGCTGAGGACATTCCCTCAGCCAGTGCAGGGCAGCCTCCTTTCTATAATTGCTTAGAGTATCGAATGGTTCAGTGTGTATGTAGCCCAAGGTCGCATAGCCGTGCATATTAGAAATGAGACGAATTCAGATTTTCCTTTTTTCAAAGTCATATCTTGTAATGATTGTATCACTTCTATACACATGTGTATAACATTGATTACATAGCCATCAAACTTAGAATGATGTGTTTTGGGGGTGTAGAGATAAGATAGTCTTTAATTAAATGCTTGCTATAAAAAAACCATTTTTGTTTTGTTTGACTTAACAGCCATATTTTAAATTAGAATTAGATATCTTTTTCTTTATCAGCTGTTCGGTTTGGTCGAATTCCTAAACGTGAAAAACAGAGGATGCTGATGGAAATGCAGAGTGCCATGAAGACCATGATGACTAGCCAGTTCAGTGGTCACTTGCAGAGTGACACATTAGTGGAACGTCATGGGCAGACAACCTCGCCTGCTCAGGAACAGCTGCGACCCAAACCTCAGATGCAACAGGAGAACATGAAAAGTCCCTCTCCTCCACCTTCAGATTTCGCAAAAGAAGAAGTAATCGGCATGGTGACCAGAGCCCATCAAGATACCTTCATGTATAACCAAGAACAACAGGAGAACTCCGCTGAGGTCATTCAGCATCCCAGGGGAGAAAGGATTCCAAAGAGCCTGGAGCAGTATAACTTAAATCACGACCATTGTAGCAGTGGGCTTGGAGGCAGCCATTATCCCAGTGGGGAGAGCCAGCAGCACCTCAGCGGACAGTACAAAGGGAGGAGCATCATGCATTACCCAAATGGGCGCTCCATTTGCATTACAAATGGACACTGTATGAACTTCTCCAATGGCTATACTCAAAGAGTATGTGATCGAATACCAGTTGATGGATTTTCTCAGAATGAGAACAAGAATAGTTACCTGTGCAACACTGGAGGAAGAATGCATCTGGTATAGTGGTGTTGAACATTTTTGCTCTCCTTAAATTAAGGAAACTTCAAATATTTCTTAATTTTGGTGTGATTTAGTGAGTAGTGCCTGGACTCAAAAGATCTGAGAGATTTCTGGCACCAGTTTTATGTAGGATTTTAGGTCAGACTTTTTAGTTTTTAACAAACCTCTTTCAACTGCTTGATAACTTGATTTCATTAGATTTAGGTGTAGTTATATGATTTGATTGGATAAGAGTAGATTTCATGCAAGTTATAAATTGTGAAGGGCACCTTTCTTTTCTCTTGGAAATGATTTTCAAAATTTAAGTCCTAGAGCATAAGGCATTTTTAAAGACACTAAGTATCAGGCCTTCTGATCCTTATAGGCTACATATTGACTTATAAAACCACCAATTAATGTTATCTGCGTTGAATTATATTTTCCTTTATTTCATTAAATGTTTCCCCATTACATTTTATAACAATTCCATTTACCACAATACCAACACCACTATCATGCTTCTCTGTACCATACTTCTTTGAGGAGAGAAAAAGCCACTGTTTCTCCTACTCTTCTTTAGTACTTCTACTTTCTGTTTCATGATCATCAGCAGGATAAGTGCTGGACCAATCTATTCTGTAAATGAAAAATGTTTTGGAAGAGCCAATGTTTTTAAGTTTTGAATATTTCTGGGTGGATCAGTTTATTAGCATTCTACACTGATGAGTCCAGATATTTTTCTAAGGGAAAATTCTTATTACAGGACAAGCAGGCTCCTTCCCCCCCCCCCCTTTTATGGCACACAATATTATCTGTTTATTTAAAAAATGGTATTTTAAAGAAATTGTCCTTTGACTTCACACAAATTCCCAAACTCATCATCTACAAATTACATTCCTAAAAACAAACAAAATAATCACTTTTTTGATACAGAATTTGCCCAAGATTTTCTGTCATTTGAGAATTAAAGTTATTTTAATGAAATCCGTCTTAAGGATTCTCTCAGAAATATGTCCTTTTGGAGTTGGCTTTTGAGAATGAGAGCGTTAGCAATATTTCTTCCTTTACTTTCTCAATTGCTAATGTTCTAGGACAGATCCAAGAACATGCAGTGTTCATCTCTTGTCAGAGTTCTCCCCAGACTAGCTATGATCACAAGATTAAAAACCCATGTAGTCCCTAGTCAGTGTTTGGTTTTTTCTTCAGCCAGCTAGCCAGCCTATTGTCTTTTGTTTTCTAATTGCATGTCTTATTTGTCCTTCTTTTTCCCCCATGGAGTCATCCGCCTGAGCAGCCCTTTTCAGGCTGAAGTGAGCTTGGCACAAGCTTCCTGGGGATGGTATTACAACACTTCCCACAGCCATAGAGAGAACTATCTTCAAGTGTGCATCTTAGGTAACCATTGAGAAAAGATCAAGGGGAATTGACAGCAGTGTGGGGCTGGCTTTTTTTAGGTGCCATCTGCTGACATTCTCCTTTCTCCAGCATGTAGAAGTTCATCTCTGGGTTCCTCACTGGTTGATTGAACAAGAGAATGGTCCGGCACTGGTCCTGCTATTGGTCAGGAGACCCAGGTTCTTGGCTCCTCTTGGGAGGCACTGAGGTGTTGGAAGGTGGCAGCAGCTGAAAATGGAATTGGGAAACGGTTAACAAAATAAAGAAACCTATATACATTACAACATAGCTTATGTTAATTTGTGGTTGCCTAAGTCTATGTGCTGTTCTCTGTAAGGATCATTCCTGTTTGATTTTGATGTCACCCCTGGTATAGCAAACAGAAAGCTGGTCCAAGTAGACTAGATGGCTGCTCTGATTGCAGAATGGCTGCTTTCATTGAGAATGACTTTTTTCTTTTTTTTTCTTTTGATCCAGGTTGAGAAGTGACTTGAATTTTCCAATGTGTTCAATTTAATTCTTATAGGGAAGCTCATTTGTCTGTAAATGATCCTTGCATGATTTCTGAAATATCAGCTTTGGGTATACTTTGTAGTTCAAAGGGCCTTACTACTTTGCTTTGGTTTTCCATTGTAGAAAAGAATCTAAAGGCCTTTATTTAAAATCTGTTACTGTCTGTAATACCAGAGAAGGCTAAAAGCAGAAATATAATCTGTCTGATGTGGGCAAATAAATAATGGTCATGTTGGAAGAAAATTTTCTTTCTTCCCTTCAAATTCTGTGGGATCCATTGAAAACTTGTGAGTAGATAGAAGACTTGCCAATATGGATCTTCCTTCTCTGCCTCCTTCCTTCCCTCTTCCTATTCTTCCTTTCCTTTTTTCCCTTACATCTCTTCTTTCTAAGCCAGTGAAATCACAGGCCTAGGCCCCATATCTCCTTGGAAGTACTCCAAACTGTTCAGCCTATTTCTAGCAAAGGGCTACTTTTGGATCTCTAACTGGAGTGTTTGTGAAAGTACTGCCATATACAAACTGGACTTTTGGGTCAGTGTAATCATTATTGGAAATAGAAGCTTGTTAATAGTACTCAAGACTAGAGTAACTCTTGAGTCATTCATATTGGGTATTTAAATGCTCATCAGTTTCTACAGCAATATAAATAGCAAACAGTTCATTGTTAGCAGTTTTTAAGGTGCATGTGCATGGGAGAGGTGAGATAATTTGTGATATAGTTCTAAGAATCTTGATTTTTGAATTTTCTTTTTTTTTATTTCTCTTTTTAAAAAAAAGTCATTTTATTTTGTTTCTTCTAGGTATGTCCAATGAGTAAGTCTCCATATGTGGATCCTCATAAATCAGGCCATGAAATCTGGGAAGAATTTTCCATGAGTTTTACTCCAGCTGTGAAAGAAGTGGTTGAATTTGCAAAACGAATTCCAGGGTTCAGAGATCTTTCCCAGCATGACCAGGTCAACCTTTTAAAGGCAGGGACCTTTGAGGTGAGACCATGCATTTTATAAAATTTTGTGTCTTTTATTATTAAGTAACTGTTTTCATGACAATATGACTTAGTTGCTAAATGACTGATTCCAGGTCAGGGTTCAGTGTCTACAATATATGTTATGTGTGTGTATTTTAATTTTAATCGGGTGCTGATTTGGGAGAGGGAATTTCTTCCCTGGGAGCTCTTTAAGATTAATGAAATCATTAATTTTGGGAAACATATAACAAGGGGGCAATGACCACATGGAGGTTTTGGGTCCCTGACAGGCCCTGTGACTGTTAAAAGGGGGGGGGAAGTATTCCGTGGGTGTTCTGGTCCCTCCCCCACCTGAGTACTCTCCCTATGATGCTTGGAGGGCAGGCTGTTCTGTTGTAGCTGCTCGAGGGTCAGCTTTCTGCGGCTGGCGTCATCCTGCGTCTTTCGCCGTTCTGCCTTGTCCAGGGCTATGCTGCCTGAGGTCCAGGGGTGCAGAGACAGAACCAAGGGGTCTCTGTCTTCCAGGAGGCCCCTTTCTGTCAGGGAGGCTGCATCATGTAGACTGAGAAGCTCATGAGGAGCAGGTGATGATGAATGCTAACTGATGCAGATCTAAGAGGGAGAGGGCTAATAATCGGGAGCCTCGGCAAAGGGGTTTGGACAAGTTGGCATTTGAGCCAGGTTTAGAAGTAAGGAGAAGGCAGGAAATAGAGGTGAGGAGAGATGCCCGGAAGTGGGCCCTGGCATCAGGGAAGGCCTGGCCAGCCAGGATGGGGACTTGAGAAGCGGGACTGCAAGCTCAGATTTCCTTTTGCATGCAGCCATGTGTTTTGCTGGTCTTACATTTAGTTCTACAGTCTCTCTGTCCTCTGTTTTCTTATTAGCTTCCACTTGGCAAGTGTTAGGTCTAAATTCAGGTGTGTCTGGAGCTAGCTCAAACAGTTTTGAAGAGCAGATTGTTAAGTTTTCAGTATGAGTACTTGGAGTTTGGAAATTGGCAAGAGCTACACAGGGCTTGAGGTATTGTTTGTTGATTGTGTAGACATAAAGTGATGGAGATTAAACTGAAAACTGAAAAAAAAGTTCTGTGGATTGGCACATCCCGGCTGTATTCCATATGCTGCATCTAAAATAAAGGACCTTCTTTCTCTTTCTCATCTTCTCTTGCCTTAACCTGAAGATGGTGTGTTTTAAAGTACACTCTGACCATGAAGCTAGATGGGTAAACGGAGACTTCATGTATTCTTCTATCTCAGGTCTGGACTATTTTTCTGCTCAGACCTTTTCTAGCTTCTAGCTTTGACCAGCCTTTGTCTTTTAGCTGACCCCTGATCATTCTGGCAACCTTTGCTACCCTATTTCTGCATCCAGACCTACTCTTTTACCAGTATTCTACTAGCAGCTCTGAATATAGGAGGACTCTGTGATGATGGACTCCAGTCACCTCACTCATGGTTCCTTCTGTGCACAACCAGTACTAGGGTTAACATAGTTCTCCCCTCTCCCCACATTATGGAACCCATAAAAAAGAGAAAGTAGTAAGACAATATCCTCCTGCTGCCTCTCCTCACACATCTCCAAGCAGACTCCTTCCTGCCAAGCTCCAGGAGCATAATATTCATTTTTCTTAGTCTTTTCATCATCTGGGTCTCCTAGTATATCATCTATATACCAAGGCTGGAAAAAAGTTCATTAGTTGACTCTCCCCTAGGAATTGGAGGGAAATCCCCTTGTCAGATGTGACACATATACAAATTGTCAGTTTTCTGCAGATGATTAACTTCAAACTCTAGTTAAAAATATGAACACATAGGGACCTTCCCATTTTGGTGTAAGAAAGAAAATATGTGTGCTCAGGACTGCTAATCAGTCCAATAACTGGCATTTAGGAAACTGTTCCTATGTGCCTAGCACTGGGCTAATTGTTGAAGAGACACAGACAGCATTGAAGCACTTTATGCCCTCAAGTAGCTTCCATTCTGAGTGTGTTTGGAGGCAGGAGAAGGCAGCGTTGCACGTATGGATACAGACATACGTAGATATCCACCAGATACAGAGTAGCTAGACAGACACTATCAGCTTCAGGGAGATCTCATGTACAAGTTGGCACTTGAATGAAATTTCAAAGGAAACCAAGAATTCTCTGAGGTCTGGGTGAGACAGGAGAACAGTCCTAGGAATCCCCAGGACAAAGGCACTGAGACAAGGGCTGACTGGTGCTGCTGGGCTGGCCGTCCTCATGTCCAGCTCTCCTTCCACAAGCTCTGCTGGGGTCCAGGACATCTCAGATACCCACTTATGCCACACAGAGCCAATTTTTAATGGGATGTTCCTTTGTCCTTTCCTGATAGACCCCTGGACCTGTTCTCTCCATCAAGACCAGAGAGTCAGAAAAACAAGTAGAATTGGCCATATCCTGCCCTGCTGCTTGTGCCGACAATGTTCTCCTGGGGCATTCTGGTGCTCTTCCTGAGGTTCCCTGCCCAGTTGGCCTGTGGGCTGTTTTTCATTGAGTTTGGGCTGTTGGGTGAAAAGAAAGTATATATACATGTCATTGAGCAGAATGTTGAAGCTGAAGTCAGATGTTTTTGGATCAGTTTGCATGGTATTTGATTTAAAAACACTATGTTGGAGTGTTTTTCTTTGACACATAATCTCTTGACACTGCGCACTTTTGGGAAAAAAGTCCAGATCTGTCTGTGATCAGCTCCAGGCCTGACTGTACAGGCCACGCTCTTTTTCCTGAGGATGTGGAGACTCTGTCCATGTGTCTGAAGGATTCTTCAGGGCCCCCACACTTGAACTCTCACAGTTCTGGCTATTTGTCAGCTTCATTGCTCTTTGGCACTTCAGAGATTCTTTACAGGAAAAGACATTTCCAGCTACCATGAATCCAAGACAGGGGGCTCGCCTTCTGATGTCTTCTGACCGAGGAGAGATTCTTGCTTTGGTAGAAAATCTGCCGCCCGTGCACACTGTTGTCCTTTTCCCAAGTCCTCTGGACATCCTGTGCTCCCTCCCTTCAGATGCTTTGTCAGGATCAGCTGCTGCTTCTCAGAGCTGTAAAGTGTGGATATTTGGGGGCAGCCCAGCCACTGACTGGAGAGGGAGAAGGAGGACTCTGTAGTCTGAGTGTTGTGACTTTGGGCATTTCTTCTAAGGAGACATTAGGCATTCTGTCAGTCTGGTTCTTGTGTTTGTTGTTGGATGCACTTGGTTTGTTAACAGAAGTTATTTATTTGTGACTTGTTCTTTGTGACCCCTCAGAACTTGCCATGTTGCTCTCTGGCTTCTTGTAAGATCATTAGGCTCAACTCTTTTTCCTTTTAGATAGTACTTAATTTTTTCCAATTATATGTAAAAACAGTTTTTAACCTTTTTAAATAAAATTTTGAGTTCCAAATTTTTCACCTTCCCTTTCCTGCTCCCTAAGATGGTAAGCAATTTGATGTAAATTATATAAAGCATATTTCCATATTAGTCATGTCATGAAAGAAGAAAAAAAAAACAAAGGGAAAAATCTATGAAAAACATAAAATGAAAATAGTATGCTTTAGTCTGCATTTAGACTCCATCCAGTTCTTTCTCTGGCTGTGGATAGCTTCGAGTCTTGGGGAATTGTCTTGGATCATTACATAACTGAGAAGAGCTAAGTCTATCATAGATAATCATCACAGTGTTGTATTCTGCTCACTTCACTCAGCATCAGTTCATGTAAGTCTCTCCAGGCCTCTCTGAAATCGTCCTGCTGGTCATTTCTTTCTTTCTTTCTTTTTTTTTTTTTTTTTGGCTTTTTGCTGAGGTAATTGGGGTTAAGTGACTTGCCCAGGGTCACACAGCTAGGGAATGTTAAGTGTCTGAGACCAGATTTGAACTCAGGTCTTCCTGACTTCAGGGCTGGTGCTCTATCCACTGCACCACCCAGCTGTCCCCTGGTCATTTCTTAACAGAACAATAATATTCCATAACATTCATATACCATAATTTATTCAGCCACTCTCCAGTTGATGGGCATCCATTCAATTTCCAGTTTCTAGCCACTACAAAAAGGGCTGCCACAAACATTCTTGCACATGTGGGGCCTTTTCCATTTTATTATTTCTTTGGGATGTAAGCCCAGCAGAGGCACCGCCGGATCACAGTCTGATGGCCCTTTGGGCAGAGTTCCAAATTGTTCTCCAGAATGTTTGGGTCAATTCACACCTCTGCCCACAATTGGGTCAGACTCTTGTGTGGCCGAATCTTGTTGAGGGGCTTTGCAGTGTTCTAAGACTTGATGCCGTTAACATGGTGTCATCTAGGATAGAGCACCTGGCGAACCTCTTGATCCGTGGCAGGGGAGCCTTCTCCACAGGGCCTTCAGGGATCAGATCACTGAAAAGGGACACTTGTCCGGGGTTCTCTCTGCGTCCAGATGTGTGGTGCCCAGGGTGCCCTCACTGGCCTGTCCAAACCTTCCCCTCCCTCCTGACTGGCATGGTGGCCACAGTTGGCTTTCTCTGGCAGCATGGCCTCTCATAGACCACGTGCTCCTTTGTCTGCTCTGCTGCAACTAAGGAGAGAGAAGCCTACCCAGGACTCTTCATATCCCCTTCTTCACTAAAAGAATTTACTTTATCTCCCACTTCATTTGGAAAAAAGAAAACACCATCTTCTTTCTTTCTTTCTTTTTTTTTTTTATTAAAAGCTTATTATTTACAAAACATATGAGTGATTTTTCTACATTGACCTTTGCAAAACTTTTTTTTCTTTGTTCCAAGCTTTTCCCCTCCTTCCTCCCCTCCCCCACCCCTAGATGACAGGTAATTTAATACATGCTAAATATGATAAATTATATGACAAATCCAATATATGTATACATATTTATACAGTTATCTTACTGCACAAGAAACATCAGATCTAGAAAGAGAGAAAAAAAGACCAACCTAAGAAGGAAAACAAAATGCAGGGAAATATTCACAGAAAGTGATAAAATGCTGTGTTGTGGTCCACACTCAGTTCCCTCAGGCCTCTCTCTGGATGTATATGACTATCTTCATTGCTGAACAATAGGAACTGGTTTGAATCACATCATTGTTGAAGAGAACCATGTCCATTAGAATTGATCATCATATAGTCTTGTTGCTGTGTATAATGTTCTCCTGGTTCTGCTGATTTCACTCAGCATCAGTTCATGCAAGTCTCTCCAATCCTCTCTGAAATCCTCCTGTTGGTCGTTTCTTACAGAGCAGTAATATTCCATGACATTCATATACCATAATTTATTCAGCCACTCTCCAATTGATGGGCATCCCTTCAGTTTCCAGTTTCTAGCCACTACAAAAAGGGCTGCCACAAACATTCTTGCACATGTGGGTCCCTTTCCCTTCTTTAAAATCTCTTTGGGATATAGGCTCAGTAGAAACACTGATAGATCAAAGGATATGCACAGTTTGATAGCTTTTTGAGCATAGTTGCAGATTGCTCTCCAGAATGGTTGGATCCGTTCACAGTTCCACCAACAATGTATCAGTGTCCCAGTTTTCCCACATCCCCTCCAACATTTGTCATTATCTTTTCCTCATTTTAGCCAATCTGACAGGTGTGTAGTGGTATCTCAGAGTTGTCTTAATTTGCATTTCTCTGATCAATAGTGACTTGGAGCACCTTTTCATGTGACCGGAAATAGTTTCAATTTCTTCGTCTGAAAATTGTCTGTTCATATCTTTTGACCATTTATCAATTGGAGAATGGCTTGAATTCTTATATATTTGAGTCAATTCAGAACCTTTGAATGTAAAAATATTTTCCCAGTTTATTGCTTCCCTTCTAATCTTGTCAGCATTCATTTTGTTTGTACAAAAACTTTTTAACTTGATAATAGTCCAACTTACCTATTTTGTGATTAATAATGATCTCTAATTCTTCTTTAGTCACAAATTCCTTCCCCCTCCACAGGTCTGAGAGGTGAACCATCCTACATTGTTCTAATTTAGAAAACACCAATTTCTTGTGCTAAATATGAATGGTTAAGCAAAACAATCTTCTTTACTATGTACAAAAAATATACCCCTACCTACACATGCATGAATGGGCCCTTTTTCAGAGTTGTTTGTCTTTGTAGTGTTGTTGTTAATGTATAAGTTGTTCTCCTGGTTGTGCTCATCTTTTTCTTCATCAGCATGTAAAGTCTTAAAAATTGTTCATTTGTATAATATTCATGTTAGTAAAAATTGTTCACTTTATTCTGCATCAGTCTTTCTAAACGTCTTTGAGATCATCTATTTCCTCATTTCTTATAGCCCCATAATATTCCATTCCTTTGGTTTCCAGGTTATTTTGTTTTGTTTTTTGTTTGGTTTAGCTCTTTTTTTTTTGGCCACTACTCTTTTACAAAAAGGAGAAAGAGACTATCTCTCCAGTCTGTTTTGGGTATTAGTCTAGCAGTGATGTATAGTTGAGTTAGAGGGCTTATTCTGGTTAGTAACATTTTGTGTATAATTTCAGTTTGTTTTCTAGAAATAGCATAATATAGTATATGACCTTTGTGATATGATCTTTTAGCTTCTTTACTAAGAATTTATTAAAAATTTTTATATCAGCGTTTGTCAGGGATATTGGTTTCTTAATTTTCTTTTTCTGTTGTAACTTCCTCTTGTTTGTGTTTCAAGATCATATCTATATGAATAGAAGAAATTTTAGAGAGTTTTTTTCCCATATAGCTTAATTAATCGATCTTTGGATGTTTGATAGAATTTGGTTGTGAATCCATCCGGTCCAGGGGGCTTTTTTTTTTCCCTGAGGCAGTTGGGGTTAAGTGACTTGCCCAGGGTCACACAGCCAGGAAGTGGTGTTAAGTGTCTGAGACCAGATTTGAACTCAGGTCCTTCTGACTTCTTGCCTGGTGCTCTATCCACTGCACCACCTAGCTGCCCCCAGGGGTCTTTTTCTTTGGAAATTCATTTATAGTTTGTTTCAGCTTCTTCCTCTGAGATGAGGCTCCTTCCTTCTCTGCCAGTTCATTTCATCAGCAAAGAGGTCTGTGTCCCTCCTGGTGATGATAAGACCATTCTTGGGGGAGCCATGCTCAGCTGGAGGGAGCACAGTCTGTCCACAGAGCAGGCAGCAGGGAGAGGGGGTCTGCAGAGGAGAAGGCTGCACCAGATCCACCGGGACCCCCGACCTGCTGCTGGGCTGAGCACCTGGATCTTGCCAAAGGTCTTCAGAGATGTGCTTGGTGGGCGCTGGGTGCTGAGATGCCCAGCCTTCTGTGGGTGGAGGGAGCCCACCTCTATGCTTTTATAGAGGGATGCCCCACTGTGGCCCTTGCCCCCCCAAACCAGATGAGCTTCTTTGCATTGATTTCTGAGCAGCTCCTTTCTGTAGTGGCGCTGCTGTGTCTTTTTGCCTGAGAAAAAGCACGGTCTGTTTGCTGACAACTTAAAAGGAACAAAAATAGTCTTTCTTTTAAAATCCAGTAGCCTTCCTCTTTTCCAGCTTTCTCACCCTACCTCCACCCTCCTTTGTACCCATGAGACTTTGCACAGTGGGAAGAGGAGAAGTCTTTTATCTTGATGGGTTGTTGAGGCCCGGGATGGGGCTGGGTGATAATGTTGGCTTCTGACGTGGTTGGAGAACGAGGGCATTTTACGTGGCATCGTTTTGGACCCCACGCTAGCCTGGCTTCTTCTTCATCTGGTGCCATGCATTGTGAGTCCTGTCCAGTCAGTAACTGCCCTTGTTGTTCCCCCACCCTTCCTCCATGCTGACATGTTTTCTTTTCTGACTGAAATTTGTTAATTTTCTTGGAGTACCCTCTGAGCAGGATTGAAGTGTTGTAGCCTTTCCTGGGTGTTACGTGAGCTTTCTCTCATGTCTTTTTTTTTTTTTTTTTTCTTTTTTGCTTAGGCAATTAAGGTTAAGTGACTTGTAACTAGGGAATGTTAAATGTCTGAGATCAAATTTGAACTCAGGTCCTCCTGACTTCAGGGATGGTGCTCTAATCACTGCGCCACCTAGCTGTCCCTCTTATGTCTTTTAAAAAAAATGATGTAATTTATTTGCATTTCCTTTAAAAGTTGAATTTTTAAGTTCATTGCCACCCTCCCCAAATTTGCAGGAAAGTAAAGGATAGTCCTTGTTCTAGAAGGGTCAGGTCATAGATATTGAGTTAGAAAATGGGGTGAGGTATCTTTCCCTGTTGACCAATTTCCTTTGTATTGTATTATTGTATGCGTTTGATTCTTTTTATTTTAAAGTGATATTTGAAAATAAATTTTTTTACATAGTTGATGTGAATTAAAGATGTTCCTATTATTTGGATTAAATATCATTATGCTGTCTTGCTTGATTCTGTTAATGAATTTTTGAAAGCACTTTTCTTTCTCTTGCTAGGTTTTAATGGTACGGTTTGCATCACTGTTTGATGCAAAGGAACGTACTGTGACCTTTCTCAGTGGAAAGAAGTATAGTGTGGATGACTTACGTTCAATGGGAGCCGGAGAACTGCTCAACTCCATGTTTGAATTTAGTGAGAAACTAAATTCTCTACAACTCAGCGATGAGGAGATGAGTTTGTTTACAGCCGTAGTCCTAGTATCTGCAGGTAATCAATTGATCAACAGGCATTTATTAAGTGTCTGTTGTATGCTCGGCACTGTGCTAGGTCCCGGGGATGCCAGGATAAATCAGGAGCCAACCCTCCTCCTGAGGAACTGGAGGGAGCAGAAGATGGCCATGGGGTCATCACATGGCAAGGAAGAGAGAGGCAGGGAGCTCAGGGCCACCAGCCGCCAGGGGAAAGTGGTGTGGTCTAGGAACCATGGGGTTTACTTTAAGGCCTTTTGCTTGTCTGCTGTGGGAGTGAACGTTGTGCCCCTTACTGGTTTGGGCCTAGTCCTTGCCCAAGTCCTCCCTCACTGCTTGGCTGACTGTTTACAACATTTTGTAATTCTCCATCCTTATTCTATTCCACTGATGCAATTTCAGCCAGACATGATCCTCAGGGGGAATGCAGATTTGATAGAGAGCTTGTGTCAGTCAGCTCAAAACTCCCAGAGGCTGCTCCCCAGAAGGACTTCCTCCCTCCTCTTCTCCTCCCTCCTTTCTTCATTTCCCCTCCTCCTGCTTGGCTGCCATCCACTTTCCTCCCCAGGTCTCTGGCCTTGCTCTTTGAGAACCAGACTGGCCACTTTTTGTTTCTGTGCCCCCCACCTCAGTGATTTGAATGTAGCACATGCTTAATAAGTGGGTGCCAAACTGGGGCCTTGCAGACAGAGAGATCTTTGGCTCTGGATGGGAAACTGGGTCCCGAGTTAGAAGAATCCGCCTCTGTGCTGCATCCCAGCATGCTCTTAGGCCTGTGACCTGTGGGCGTAGGATGAGGGAGCGAATGGTGCTGAGGTGTCCGAGCCAGCTTTGGCCAGAGCAGGCAGGGCAGAGGCTCATCAGGGCTCTGGTCCCTGCTGGGAGTGGCCAGCTGCTAGACCCAAGGGCTGGGTCAGGGGAGGGAGCATGAGGTTCTTTCACACTCTGGACCATATGTTTCAGCCATATTAATTACACTTCGTTGGGGTAACTTTTGCCTGAGGTGACTGCTGAATATAATAAGCACCATAGTATAATCCCACCAAGGGATTCTGCCCAAGGGTGCTTTATTCACCAGCTAAACTTGACAAGCCTCTTATATTTGTCTTGGATCTTGACTGTTCTTTGGTAAGTAATTATATTAAAATGGTAAATCCAATGTCTGAAACCACAGGTTTTAGATTGGATACAAATCCACATGCATTTAGGAGTCCCTACAGGACATTGGGGGTTATGGGAGCTTTTGCTCTGGTACAAAGCTCTGGTATGAGAAGCACAGGCTGTGTAAGGCAGATGTGCAGAAGTACCGGCCTGTGCCCTGAGAAGATGGGCTGGAGAAGGGAGTTAGGGGAGCACCAGCTCACCCAGGAAACTGGGCTGAGACCCTAAGGAGGCAGCAGTGCTGTTTGACGGAAACAGGATGTTTCAGAAAGCAGTTGGAGACAGTGTGGAGATGGCCGGTACACAAGGACGGTTTGGGGGCTTCAGCTGCAGTTATCTACGTGTGGGAGTCTGGAGGTGGCCACAGGCGGGAGGAGAAGGCGCCAGGTCACAGCTGGGTGGCAGTGCCCCAGGGATCACTCAGGCTCTGGACTACAGGTTCAAGGGCCTGTAACCGGGGAGCCCAGAGTCAAGGGATAGAATCAGGTGCATGTGAGCAATAAGTGCACATTGCAAGGGGTCATCTCAATGTCTTCTGTGCTGCTGCCATGAGCTTTTTCTAAGATGGCCATGTTAAAGAGCTCTATTGGCAGCTGAGATCTGATACGGTGGCTGCTCTGGGCCTGGGAGCTGTGCAGGGCAGCCAGACTGATGCCTTTCCTGGGGCTGCTCTAAGTCCGGGCCCAGCATGGGGAGCGCCTGGGACCCCAGGCTGCTTGAAGGGGAGCAGACTGTCCAGGGGGAGACAGAACAGGGCAGAGCCAGGCCTAGGGGTGCTTCCAGCCTGGACAGAAAATAAAGTGACTTTTATGATGATGATGTTTTTAACAACACAGTAAACATTTTAATTTCTCCTTCTGAGTGCTGAAGCATGAGTGAGCATGCCATTGGTTGATTGTAGAAAGTTTTTTTTTTTTTTCTTCCTTGTTGGTTGGATACCAGAAGGATCAGAAGGTGCCCTAAAGCAGCTGTGCCTCTTTGCGATGTTAAACAGCTTTGTTTATTTTTGTACTGTGATGTGAATGTGATGGGAGAAACTAATGCTGTCATTACTGTGGGAAGAGAGCTGCATGGGGTGAGAGGCAGCAGAGACCTGGGTTTGCTAAACACAGACATGCTTTCAGGTAGAAACAGTCATATTCAAGAATGATAGAGCAGTTTATAAAATTAGGATATTTTATTAAGTATCTAAAAGTTGTAAAGAATGCTAGTTTATTTCATTTACCAAATGGTAACATGGTTTCTAATATAATGATTATTTTTTATAAACTCATTCATTTAAGTGAATATCATTTTGGTTCAGGTTTCTTAGAACCTTTTTTTTTTTTTTTGATATCAATAAGTGCTACTGTATAAGGCTGGTGAGTAAGAATTACATCCTAATGCTTAATAATATTATTTAATCTCTCTCTCCCTCTTTTCCTTGTCTCTCCTTTTCTTCCCCCTCCATTTTCTCTCAACTCTCTCCTGCCTCCTCTCTCCTTCTCCTCCCCCATACTAGATCGATCAGGAATAGAAAATGTCAACTCTGTGGAGGCTTTACAAGAAACCCTTATTCGTGCGTTAAGGACCTTAATCATGAAAAATCATCCGAATGAAGCCTCTATTTTTACAAAACTCCTTTTAAAGTTGCCAGATCTGCGTTCTTTAAACAACATGCACTCTGAAGAGCTTTTGGCCTTTAAAGTTCACCCTTAGGGCTGTTTATTTATACATGGACGGGTTCACGCAGACTGTACATTTTGTGCTAAAATGCTTATTTATAGGTTTGTACCCTCTATGGAGAAAGAGGAACCCTTAAGACATTACATGATTGTTAGAGATCCCTGTAATCACGCAATAATACTGAGAACTTTTCAGCCATGCGGCAATGCACCTGACAGCGTCCTCCATGATATACACCAAATCAGCTGTGTCGCTCTTAAACAGGAGAAGCTACACTGAATTATAATCACACTGAATGTTAAGGCTTTTTTCATCTGCCAAAACCAAAAAGAATTTTCATCTCCCTGTGGTATAAACAGAACGCACAATTAAAAGGAGGTGGGCTCTGAAGTTATCCTACTTGCATGGAAATTCCAAATCACAGACCTCCGTTTCAGCCCCAGGCAGGCCGGGGTGACCTTAAGGAATGGAGAATTGAGCTGGGATTCAGCTGCTCCATAGGCTCTCCCCGGCCCAGCCATCAGCCGCTGCTTGGGGTCCTAAACAAGCCACTTAATTATTCTTTAGGCCTCAGCTTCCTCATGTGGAAAATGGGGCAAATAGCTCCATTGCCTGCTTCACAGTGGCCTCATGAGGATTAATTCAAAAATGTCTGTAAAGCATATTTACCTCCTGGGAGATAGGCACTATGTAAATAAAGCATTATTTTTCTTCTTACTCATAAATAACTTTTTTGGAATGATTTCACAATCCACACCAACTCATTCATTATTTAGAGCACATGCATATGTGTATGTATATCTATACACACACATTGCATGTTTATGAATATATGAAATAACATAATTTTGTGTACAAATATGTATGTGAATATAGTTTTACATATTTCTTCACAATATTTTAAACTGTGAAGAAGTTTATCATACAAGAGGTTTAAAAATAGAGGTATGAAAAGAACCAAATAGGTGTACTTCCTGCCTACTGATGAATTAACCATCACTTAAAAATGTTTAGATGTTATCAGATTGAATTTATGCTCTATTTTTGTTAATTTAAAGAACACTTAAGGTAACCATGCAACAATTAAGTCCAAACTTAAGTAATATATTTTAGAGTCTGCCTTTGGGAAAAGAGAATTAAATTAATTGTCCAAGGTACTAGTTCATTTAACAGCCCATTTAGCTGAGGTTCCAAGCTTGAACTGATAAAATTTGACCTGCTGACCACTATTCACTTAAGATAGCACTGCTTTAAAAAAAAAAAAAAAAAGTAAAAAAAAAAAAGTAGCAGCAAAGTGGTTAGGAATGTTGGTTCTTTCTATAGAACTAATAACTTGTAGTTTAAAGAATATTGTATTTAATATGTTGATAGCATATTTTTCATAATCTGAGACCATTTTTTTTACACTACAAAGAATTTTTTGTTTTATTGTTAGAGTTAAAATCCAAAATTAGAAAGTATTAATCCAGTGGCCTAATGTGACCTTCTCTCTGCTGTGCACATCTAGACTTGGAGGCGGTATTCTATGCCCAAGACTGTTGGGATTTTGTTAATTCTGATTTGTAAAAAGGGCCTCTCATTTGCCGCTATCAGGAAAAAACGCCCAATGGGAGGTGTTGATGTGTGTTTCTGTTCTCCCTTCCCTACCCCGAAAAGAGTCTTTTAGTGGTGTTCTCTGAAAAAGAGGTGTCCATTCCTTTTGTCATTTGTGAACTCTGTGAAATTGTGAAAAGATGAAAGAAATCTGGTTTACTGATACGCCTGTTACTGTCGTGTCATGTGAGCAAAATGCCTTATTTTGTAGTCTGGTTAACTGCTCTACAGCATCGTGACTGGGATTCGAACTGCTGCCACAATACTGCTTAACCAGTGGGGGAGGAATCCAAGCCCTTCCATGCTCCAAGGCTACAGGTGGTGGTGACATCCCGGATGCCATCTCTCAGAACCATAATTGGATTTACCTTTGACTGGGTATGACCTTTATGGACTATCTAACGTAGTTTCTGTGAATTCTTTACATGGTAGCATTATCTTTTTGAGATTTATTTTTAAAGATATCCAAGGACATGGTTTGCTTTCTATGGGAGTAGACACAGCTTTTTGGGGTATGTTTGGAAAAAAAAATAGGTCAAATTAATACCGAATTTTTGCCTTTTGCATACACCTCTTTATCAAATGTATCTTTAAAAAATGATTAAGCCTTTAGGAATGTATAACCAGATCTGTGTAAGTATTGCTTATTAAAATTTTAGTTAGGTTCAATATATACATACATCTATATATACATCTATATAGGTATATAGATACGTGTTTTGTCTTGTGACATTTTATTTGAATGAATTCTTCCTGTAGATGATGGGAAATGAACAAAGAGTTAATATGAAAAAAAAAAAAACAAGGTGCCACTCACAGCACTTCTGTGTTGGAAAATTATCCATATATCGAAACCTCGAATTCCAAATTAAGCCAGCAGTGTTTTTACAAGCACATCCTTTTACCGAGTCACTGGTCATACACTACACTTAGGAAACGCTGAGAAGACAGCCGATGTGGACAGACAACTTCCTCAGTTGGTGGGACTTCACCGATTGACTGATAACGTACTGTATGAGTTCATTGACATTTTAATTCTGCTTTTGCATTTTAAGAAACATATGGGCATTATGTCAGCAAACTAAGGGCATTCATTATGTCAGCAAACTAAATCTTGTCTGCGCTTTTCATGTATCCTTCTAAGACCTCCAGGAAGGGGAGGGTCCTCTTGTAGGCTGAGAAAAAGAGTAAACCCTGTCTTCTTGGGAGATGCTTTTTTCTTAAGGGAGGAGGGGAAGAAGACAGATGGTAAATTAATTGCAGGTTTAAACAATTTCTGACCAGGTAATGGCTATGGGTTAAGTGTTTATCTTTCAAATCTACATTTCAAGAAATTAATGTAATCCGATAAGATATGATTTATTTTCTGTAAACATCAGCTAGACTTATTACTGTGCACGAGAGTAACTGCTTATCTCCATTGTTACTGTTTCTTTTCCAGTTTCAAGTTTGCTGAATGTAAAAGAAGAGTTTATCACTTAGAATATAGATTTTTTTTAGGGGGGGGAGGGAGAAGCATCTTGAAATCATGACTGACAAACAAGGAACTTGTCTTCATATGATCCAGAATAAAACTTGAAACTATCCTTGCATTAAAAGGAAGACAAATGGTTTTGGGGTGTTTGCTTTTTTTTTTTTAATGAGAGAAATGCATTACTGTAGACAAGACACAGGTTCAGTTTATTGACAAAATGATAACTGATGAGGGCATGGACAATATCTCATCCTGTGTTTCTGAATAGTAGCCTGTACATGGGATGGGGCGGATAATAAATATGATTTCTAACCAAGCGTTTGATTTGGGACTTTCTAGTTCTTTTTGTTGTAAAATTCTTTGTAATTAAAACTTACTGTCTAACACTTACCTGTGGCCTGTGGCCCAGGAACACCCCAAGTCATTTAAGTGATGAAACTTGACAGGATAGAAAATTGGTTTAGAAAATCTAAGAAGATGAAACTTACTGAAGATAAAGTGCTTCATGGGTTAAAAAAATCAACTTCACAAGCACAAGATGGGGAGATTGAAAAAGATCTGAAAGGTTTTGAATCAACAGGGTGACATGAAAACCAGAACATGGAAAGTGTTCATCCCACAATAGTCTGTCACCATCTGTCCACTTGTGACCTGTATTATTTCCTGAGTATCCCATTTTGGGAAGGAGAGTTATAAACTGAAAGGTATCTGGAAAAGGGCAACCAGGATTTTGAGCCAGGTTATGCAGAAATGAATTGGAAGTTTTTCTCCTGGGAGAGTTGAGAAGGGACACAAAGCCTGTCTTCAAGGATTTGAAGGCATATCATAACTGAGAGGGAAGGGGTTAGACTTGCTCTGTTTGGAGGCAGAATGAGGTACATTAGGGGTAAATTACAGAGAAGGAGAGTTAAACTCAAATGTAAGGAAGACCTTGGACAATTCTCAAATGGAATGGGCTTGCCTCTAGGCTTAGTGGCTTCTTCCTGCCTTAAGGTAAGTCTTGTGGAATTGTTAGGGATTGTTAGGGAATGCTTGGCCAGGTATCAATTGAACTTGGCTTTGGAGAACCTTCCCAACTAAGATTTTGTTCTAATAATGCTCCTGAAACTTCATCTTTGAATTGTTTTTGCTGATAGAAAAACCAACAACAAAAAGAGTCTTGGGATAATGCACCTATATTTGAATAAAGTTTTCTTTTTTCCAAAAGACAATGCTATAAAAGTTTGTTTCTCTCTCTCTCTCTCTCTTTTTTAAATCCCTTACCAGTTTACTTTCTTGTTCCCAACCTCCATGTTGGTGATAGACTGCTCACAGTGTTACAATTGGACATTCATACTTTTATTCTTTTTTAAAAAAATGTTTTTACTGTAGTCCTACCGTAATATCAAAACATGACCTGAAGTGACTCTGGGCTTTCAAAGGCAATGCTCCTCAAGTTAAAGTTCTGTTGGGTACTAATGAAAAGGAAAGGAAAAGGGAAAGTTATCAGCCTAGCTTGGTTTGAAGAGGCTTATCCCCAAGTTAGCTCAAAGATGATAAAATTTTGGCCACAGCAACTCATAAAGACAGGAGAGGTAATTTTAATGCCTGTGTCTGCAGACATGGGGTAAAAGATGGCTTCCCTACATGCCCCTTGATTATTAAACAGCTTAGAATGTAATGATCTTGGGTGATCTTGACTCTCCTGGGTTCTGTTGAGATTTTGTCTAGTTTAGAATCGTCCTATCAGGGAGTTCCTTGGAGGTGAAACCTGCAGGGCAATATGTACAAAGTGAAACTGTATTAGATGATTTGGAGCCATATCCTTGGAGATGGGAAAATCAAAGGGAAAGTGTTCAGCTGTGGTCCTCCGCCTGATCCTCACAAAAGTAGAAATTGAAGTCTCCCAGGACATAGGGTTGGCCAGATCCCATCTCTCTAAATATATTCTTGCAACAAGCTTGCTTTAGATCCTTATCTGCACCAGATAATGGAATGACTGGTTAGCACTGGGCTTCTACTGATAGATAGATGCTCTGCTACTTGGTCTTCCATTATAACATGGCATTTGTAGGATTCCATGTATTGCATGGCTCTATGGCCCGTGTGGATCTACATTGCCTATGCAATATTACTTTTTTAAAGATGTACTGAATGGGGGCTGTGATGAGTTGGCAGGGTGGTGTGGTGGAAAGACAACTGGCTTTGGAGTCAGAGGACCTCTTCTGATTCTGCTACTTACCACCTGTTGTGTCAACTTGAGCAAGCCACTCTTTTTTGGACTTCAGATTTCTCATCTGTAAAATGAGCCAGAACCTAGATGATTTCTAATGTTCTTAATAGCTCTAAATTTGCATTCTAATATAGTGGGAAATAATAAGGACCCGACCTGGAATTTTGCTAGTATACTGGTACTAGTATAGTTATACTAGTTATACTACTACTATTAGCATATTTATACTAGTACTTTTACAGTTTACTAATATAGTTAAATTAGTTCCAAGTAGCTTACTAGTATAGTTAATTAACTCTGATGAGGAAACTAATTTCACCAAGGCAGGTCAACACCTCCTCTGCAACTTTTGGTTTCGGAGGGTTATCGAGTGTTAAATTCTATTTAATTTATGGGTAACAGGACTTATCTCACCTCCGAAAGCTTCATCATAACTGGTCACCAAGAAGAGTCAAGCCAGAGGAATGTATATCATGGTGGTTCTTTATTCAGCCCCCATTGCCTCCATGGTGTTTTGCTGAGCCTCCCTTACCACCAGCCTAGTTTATATCTTCTCTCCTTTCCTAGCCTGGCCTCCTAGGCCTTGCCCCATGCTTAGTCCCTCCTCCTAGTCTTACCTCTCCTCATCTCCTGATCTCTCCTCCTTTCCTTCCCCCACTCTGAGGTCAAGCTCTTTGTCCATACACCCACACCCATCATCAGCAATAAACTTGTAAGGTGTGATTCAAGAGACCACTTAAAATGGCCAGTCATTATAATGAAATCATTAATAGCAATCTCCGGCCTGCCGGGGTCTCATGCTTCTCAAGGGAATCAAACCACACCCTACACCCTTTGATCCTCAATTCAAGGACAAGCTGCTTCCCCAAAATCTTTTAGGGGTCCCCCAACGATCAAGGGCAAAAAGAGGTTAGGTGACTTGCCCAGTTCACACAGCCCTTGTGCATGAGAAGTGGGACTTGAACCCAAGTTGTTCTGGCATTGAATCTTACTCTATCTTGCTTCTGTAATGTAGTTAGTAGTGGAACAGTATTCTGACCCCAAACAATTGAGCCTATGTCCTAAAAGCATTATGAACAAACAAAAACTGTGTATAAAAGGGTTTCAATATTATTCGTAATTAGGAAAAATTGGCAGCAAATTAAATGTTCAGCAGCTGGAGAGTGGTTAAATCAATTTAGAATGTTAATATAATACGTTATTCTACTATTCATTATTCATATCAACGATCATTATCAATGAAAATGAATAATCAGTGAAGCTAATAAATAATGAAATCAATAAACAATGAGAATAAATAAAAGGAATATCAATAATGAAGGGAAAAATTTGGAAAGACCTTTATAAAATAATTCAAAATAAAAGAAAAAAGAACTAGGAAGAGAAAATATTAACCAAAACCAGAGGAAAAGTGAAAAAGAATGTTTAGAGGCAAGGACTGAAAAGTTAATCTATTTTGTGAATTAAAATTAAATAGAAATTGTCATTAGTAATTAGTTGCATTGGTGGCCATTATTAAGGATTTAATAAATTTAAGCTTATTTAATAATAAATAGTATATAATATGTAATATATAAAAATATAAACAATAGCAAATAAAATTTAATAAGATCAAATAATTAAATTCAATAAATCATTAAAAATCTCTTTAATCTTAAGAAATGGCTTGAAGGCAGAAAGGCTAGATAAAATGTTTCATTCACTAATCTAAAAATTTTGTAATTAAAACCATTTTTTTTCTCTCAATGAAAAATAAAAACAGGCTACATCCAAAAAAACTAATGTGAAAAAGCCAAAATAACATTTCTCATTTGTCCTAGACTTCTACAATGGGATCCTGGGGAAATCTTAGCAGGTACCCAACTGTCACAGGACCACCCAAGTTCTTTCCTGGTTCTCTTTGTTCTTCAGACCTCCCACTGCCTAGTGAACATTTAAAGAGTACTCCTTCCCATGCCCTTCCTCCTCTCACTCTCCAAGAGTTCAGTGCTCAGCTTTGCAAGTTTATACCTCTGAATATTCTAGGTAACCCAGAGATGATTGCCAAAAAAGACACCTGCGTCTTCTTGCCTCAGTGGCAGTAACTGCCTCCTGCCCTGATCTCTGGTGAAAGCCAGAGTGGGGCAGGGCTGGTAGAGATAGACTAGCTGATCTCAGGAACATGGGCTGTCTGCTGAGCTATCTGGGGATGGAATGTTAGGAAGAAGCTGCCAAAGATGCAGGATCGCCTGAGGGGCCAAGCAGGGGTGGTCTGCAAATACTCAGCCTTGGCAAAGATCGCACACACACAGAGTCATATACACCCCCTTCCTGTTCTCCCCTTTCCCTTTCATCCCCTCCATCCCTCTCCTCCTTTAACACATCATCCAGAGGCAGTACCCGTCTTGTGGTCTTCCTTGTCCAAGTCAAGCTCCCCCTTATAAAATAAAGAGATGAGGTTAGCTGATTACTGTAAACGTGTTCTCCAATCAATCAGTATTTCTTAAGTACTGTGTGCCAAAGTTTACCACATACAGAAAGTGCTTAATGTATGTTGCTTGGATTTGAATATGAACATGTAAACAATCTTGAAACTCTGCTATTTTCTTTGATTTAAAAAAAGATACCTTTCATTTTTAGATTATAGTTATTTGGATTATTTTTAAATTATAATTATTTCTGGATAGTGACCAGGAATGGGGAGAGAATCACATAAATGCAAGAACTAGAGGGCCAAGACTGACAACTGAACAGTAGAAGATTAATGTGAAATTAGACAGAAAATCTAGGCTGGGACCAGATTGTGAAGAGATCTCAATAATAACTAGAGGCTTTAAAGTATGTTAACCTTGTGGCAATAAAGAGCTATTGAAGGTGCTAGTTCCAGGCTCAGCAACATGGTCAGACTTGACTTTAGGAAGATTATTTTGTAGAGAATGAATTGTGTGAGAAAGATCCTAGAAGCTGGGGATCTTAGGAGATGTTGGAATAACCTGAGTGGCAAGTGGGAGGTTGGAGCCAGATTGTGGAAAAGAGAAGGATATGAGAGGAGTTAGGGAGGTGGAGAAGGCAACATTTAGCGATTGATTAGCTATGGGATGGACAGGGAGGGATGATACCAATGTCCCTTATACTTGGAAACATGGATATGACCTCAAAATCTTAGGAACAAAGGCAGGTTAATGCGAGAAGATCACACGGTCGGTTTTGGATGTGATGAGTTTGAGATACTCGCAGGACATCTGGTTAGGGATGTCTTACCTGTAGTAAGCTGGGGATGCTCGGGAGCTCAAGAGGGACTAGGGCTCCAGATACAGTGCCAGGAGCCATTTGCTAGATCAGGGTTTCCTGAACTTTTCCCACTGGCTGTGTTATTTTAATTCACCTTGCATATTTCTCCTGAATTGGACCAATGCCCATATTTTATGTAATCATAACTTCAAATAGTTCAAATTTGAACACATGTGACTATTTCATGAAATCCATTATTTGCACTAATTGGGACCTAACTAGTGTTCTCTCTCATCTGTATAATAGTTTATATATAGTCTCTCTTTGTCTCTCTCTGTCTTTTGACCAGTCACATGTAAAATCTACATATAGTATAGACTACATATATAGACTATATATAAATGCTCTTTCCATATATGTATATGTATCCATACACATATAAGTATACACACATATCTCTATACTATAAACATTTCTTTAGAGAGGGAGAGACAACAAGAGAGACTAATAACAGCATGAGACCATTTAGGACCAGTAGGCTTGTTGTAGAGTAGGAGCTGTTCAATCCTGCTTCTTGATGCCCTCATTTTTGTGAATATTCTTTTGTAGGCTGAGAGCAGATTTGGCATTTAGACCTACCATAAAGTTGTTTGCTTTTTCTTGCTTTTCTTTGCTGTCTGAAAGGGTCTGAAAAGGCTAGCCTCCCCCCCTCCTCCAACCCCCCCCCAAAATCCACTTTTATTCAGACCCAAGGAAGAATTCCTAAGCAATCGCCTTCTTATTTTTAAGCTCTCCAAGTCAGACACTAACAAGCTGATAATCGCCCATAGCAAGTACCATACTTTATTTGCTCAGGATTTTTCTTTGTTGCTTTTGAATTTGGGAGGCTGGAGAATTGCAGGTTGCCAAGGGAGCCGGTACAATGGCAGGCTGCCTCAGCTTTAAAGAGACAGGAACCTCATTTCTCTTACTGCCTGAGCCCTGGGGCTGTTACACAGCAGCTGCTTCCCGCCCATCTCCCACTCTTGTCTTACTTTCCTCTTCTGGGGTTTGGATGTTTACCAGGTCCCTAAATGGTCCAGTGTTGGGAGTTGGAGAATCTGGGGCTTTGGACTTGGGTTCACACAAACCTCTGAGTTCCGGGTTCCCAAACAGCACCGGGACATTTGCTGGAGATGGATTGAACTAAAGAAGATTCTATATGCATTTGTAGAAAGGAGCAGATTGGCTCAAACTGGAGCCATTGCCCTGAGATCAGAGCAAAGTTTCTGAACAAGTGAAAACCCTCAGGTGGATACCAGAAGAAGTGTCCAGAGTGAGCAGGAGAAGGCATCCTCAGAGATGCTTGACTTCTGATGGGACAGCTTAGTGATCTGCAGGGGATTTTTGTCCTTAATGCCATTAGGATAATCTTAGAAGAGCTAGTGGAGAGAGGGGAAGGGGCATCAAATTTAGAGTTAAAGGTTGTGTTTTGGAACCTCAGTTTTAGCAGTTACCAACTGAATCTTCTATTTTATCTCCTGGATCTTAATTTTCTTATTGTAAAATGGAATTAGTTTACATGATTTCTAAGTTCACTGGGTCTTACATCTGGAGCTAAAAGAGATTTTGGAGATCATCTATCCCACCAGTCACAGAATGGTGGCTGCATTTGATCTCAAAGCTTATTAGAAAAAAAGGTTCCTGAGATCTCATTCCTGGGCATATACTTCAGTGAATAAGTGCCGACTGAATCAAAAAGTATTTGTTTAGTGTTTGCTGGGTGCCAAGCTTTAGGATTAAGAACACAGATGTGAACTCGCAAGGAGCTCATATTCTCAATGAAGGGAGACAACACATATAGGGTCACTAGAGAAATAAGTTTTGAGGGAGTTTCAAGAATGATGAATTGATCCATAGAGTAATATCTAAACCCAACTTTTCCCTAAAGGAAGTGATATTTCTTCCAATAAACTAATTTGAGAGAAAACCCAGGACCAAATAACTTGAGAGTCTTTGTAAATAGATTAAAAGAAAAACAATAAAACATACCCATGGTTGCCTGCAAAAATTCTTCAATACCCTAGACTAGGTGGTTTTGGACATTTTCTTTTTAAATGGAAGTAGCACTTCACAGAATCTCAGAATTGAAAGGGACCTTTGTCATTGTCTTTTGGATGCTTTTCAATGATTGTCCTAAAATGTGGCACTGAGAACCAAACATAGTGCGCTAGATGTGGCTTGGCCCAGCTTAATTTTTTTTTTTAACCTTTTTTAGGCTTTATTGTTACTCATCTCTATGAAAGATTAGACATTTTGTTTTGTTAGTGAAAGAAGTAATGACCTTATCACCAGACTTTGTCTCTTGAACCCTTCCCTTTGTCCACTAATTTACACTAGAGTATGGAAGGGTTTTGAAAGTTGAGAAACTGGAGAAACCTAAAACCCCAGGGTCATTGGCAATATGTTGCACAAATAGCCCATATATGGGTGAGCCTTCAGAGATTTTTTTTCTCTGATACTCTATTTTTTTATTAATACTTTTTATTTGCAAAACATATGTATGGGTAATTCCTAAACATTAACCCTTACAAAGCTTTCTGTTACAAATTTTTCCCCCTACTCCCCACCCCTTCCCTAGATGTCAGGATATCCACTACATGATAATTATGTTAGAATACTTAAGAAATCGAATATATGTATAGTTATTGCCACATATCATTTTTTTTGTGCAGGAAAAATCGTATCTACAAGAAATAATAATCTGATAAAGGAAATACAATGCAAGCAAACCTCAGTAGAGAACATGAAAATGTTATGTTGTGGTCCACATTTCACATCCCTCTCTGGGTGTATATGGCTTTCTTCAGTGAACAATTGGAACTGGTTTGAGACAATTCTTTGTTGCCGAGAGCCATGTCCTGTAGAACTGATCCTCATATAGTATTGTTGTTGCCGTGTATAATGATCTCCTGGTTCTGCTCATTTCACTCAGCATCAGTTCATGTAAGTCTCTCCAGGCCTCTCTGAAATCATCCTGCTGGTCGTTTCTCACAGAGGACTAATATTCCATAACATTCATATACCATAATTTATTCAGCCACTCTCCAATCGATGGGCATCCATTCAGTTTCCAGTTTCTAGCCACTACAAAAAGAGCTGCCACAAACATTCTTGCACATGTGGGACCTTTTCCTTCCTTTATGATTTCTTTGGGATATAAGCCCAATAGAAATGCTGCTGGGTCAAAGGGTATGCACAGTTTGATAACTTTTTGAGCATAGCTCCAAATTGCTCTCCAGAATGGTTGGATCCATTCACAGTTCCACCAACAATGCATCAGTGTCCCAGCCCTCCCACATCCCCTCCAACATTCATCGTTATCTTTTCCTGTCATTTTAGCCAATCTGACAGGTGTGTAGTGGTACCTCAGAGTTGTCTTAATTTGCATTTCTCTGATCAATAGTGATTTGGATCATCTTTTCATATGATTATAAATAGTTTTAATTTCATCATCTGAAAATTGTCTTCATATCCTTTGACCATTTATCAATTGGAGAATGGCTTGAATTCTTATAAATGAGACAATTCTCTATATATCTTAGAGATGAGACCTTTATCAGAACCCTTAAATGTAAAGATGATTTCCCAATTTGATGCTTCCCTCCTAATCTTGTCTGCATTAGTTTTGTTTGTACAGAAACTTTTTAACTTAATATAATCAAAATTATCTATCTGGTGTTCAATTAAGAGTTCCATACTTCTTTGGACATAAATTTATTCCATCTCCACAGGTCTGAGAGGTAAACTATCCTATGTTCCTCTAATTTGGTTATAATATCACTCTTTATATCTAGATCATGAACCCATTTAGATCTTGGTGTGCGGTGTTAGGTATGGGTCCAGCCTTAATTTCTTCCACACTAGGTTCCAATTTTCCCAGCAGTTTTTGCCGAATAGTGAGTACTTATCCCAAAACCAGCTTAATTTTGTAAAAATTCAGTTTCTTTCAGTGGTTAAGGTTTGTAGAGTATTTTCTTTGTAAGGATCCCAGGAACTAAGTGGCAGAAATTTTATTATTATTTCCATTTTGTTGATGAGAAAACTGAATCTCTGAGGCTGTGAGACTGTTCATTAAAATAGTGAGAATATGAATCTTGCCCATGCTGCATCTCAGAGTGGTATATGGTGCAGGTGAGGTCTAATTTCCCATCTACTTAAGGGAGTATGGAGCAGTGGAAAGAACTTTGGACATAGCTTTGGAAGTAGAGAATCTGGATTTGAATGTGAGATTTGCTATTTATTAGTTTTGTGACTTAACATCCTTCTTTTTTTCTTGTATTCTGACTCCCCTCCAGTCCCTCGAGTTTCCTTAACTATTATATGAGAGTCAGACCAGATTCTTTCCACTGGTTTTTGCAGCTCTGGACCCATTCTGCCTGAAACGTTCCCCTTCATTTCATTAAAAGAATGATCACAGTTTAGAAATGAAATCTGTTCACACAGCATCGGGCCAGAATTTGGCAGCTCTGAGTTTGAGCCATCTTTGGTTCAGCCTTCTGACTTATTATGAGGCACTAATAGTCACTAAAATCTGTTTCTGATTATCCTCAACCATAAAATAGAAATATAATTGTAAAATATTAGAGAAAGAAGGGAACTTAGGAGTCATTATTTTTCAGATTAGTAAACTGAGGCCCAAGGAGAGGAAATGTTCCTGCACAGATTGTTACTGGCAGAAGGATTAAAATCAGGGACACTTCCTAGTTTAGTGAATTATTTTTACTAAATAGGTACTAAGCTTTTTTTTTCCTACACTGCTGATATGGCCACTAAATTCTTCAGTTCTTTTCTGTCCTGAAAAAGCATCCTCTTAATTCTGGCACAAGTGCTATCAGCACTCCAGATTTCAGTGCCCTGAATCAAAGCCCTGATTGCCTTGTCCTAGTTACAGCTCTGCTATTAGGTACAGCATGATATCAAATGCTGCTCAGTGAAGAAAAGCATTTATTATCTAGAGAATTGATTGAAACATTTCCTGATGGGAGGACTGGTTTGGCCAAGCTTAAAGTCACTCTGTAAGTTTTACAGCTAGAATAAATCTTAAAAAACTAAAGAAGGAGGGGCAGCTAGGTGGTGCTGTGGATAGAGCACCAGCCCTGAAATCAGGCAGACCTGAGTTCAAATATGGTCTCAGATACTTAACACTTCCTGGCTGTGTGACCCTGGGCAAGTCATTTAACCCCAATTGCCTCAGCAAAAATACCCAAAACAACAACGACAAAAACCCCAAACAACAACAAATCAAAAAACAAACCAAAAAAAAAAAAACACCTAAAGGAGTCAAGCTTATATCATACTTAGTTTTAGTTTTGGAATCCATTGAAGTTCAGAGGTGCTGGGTGGGTTATAAAATGGCTCAGAATGTGTCTTGGACTTTAAGTAGCTCTTATAAAAGAACATTTTGATGAATTTAGTGTAAGTAGTGTCAGCAGTAAATAGATTCCATTCCCCTTGGTAATACACATGGGTTTAGGAATGAAGGGAAAACTCCTCAGGGGAAAAAATGTGTTATGGGTTTAATGAAATGCAAAACATAAAAAAAATGGTTCCGGACACCAGCAGAACCCAAACTCCTGTCATATTTACCCATTCTTCCTTAAAACCAGCAAGGCTGATTTATTACGCACAGTCTAGCTAAAGTAGGTAATAAATCCTATTTTGTCAATAAGATGAAACTCATTGGGTTGAAAAATGGTCAATATGCCATTTCTGGTGACCTTTAAGTGAATCACATGGGCTCCTTGGTGCTTTGATGAAATACAGAAAGTGGTTGTGGAGATGGTCCTGTGAAGGATTGGGCATCTTCACCAGCAGTTCAAACCTCTTTCAAAGTCCTGCTTTTGTCCTACTTACTCCTTGAAGCTTTTCCTTAGCTCTCCTCCCTTCCCTCTCTCCCCATCTGTTATCTCTTCATTGGAAAGTGGTCATAGCAACAACTCATTGAATCCTCTCCTTTGCCCTCATATGTGGATGGGGATAGAAATATGCTGTTCCCTCCCTTAGAATGTGAGGTCCTGAAAGGGAAGAGTTGTTTTCTTTATGTCTTTGTGCTCTTAGCATCTAACACAGGGCATCTAGTTGGTACTAATAAAGGTTTATTACTTAAGGTTTATACTTATTTCTATTTTAACTCTCTCCATTGTTCTGTAAACTTCTTAAGGACAGAGATTGTGTCATAAAATGAACAAACCAATCACCCTAGTGATAAAACTTGAAAATCAGCTCCATTATCCAGGATTATGTCTAATGAGATACAAGAGGGGCTGTCCATGTCCATTTTGTCCTATAGCCACCATCTTGATATGCAGCGATCCCTTCATAAAGGTTAGTTTTGTTGACTTTTTGAATTGAACTAAAGTGAATCTTCCTAGGGCCATCTTGATATCCATTTTCTATATACAAGAATCCAGGCATGAGTCATATTAAGTGACAAGACTTGCAGAAAGTTTTTTTCTTCCCAAATTCCCCCAATTCATTGGATTTCAAAAGCATTAGGTAGTTCATAAAATGACTCAATGCATCTCAACCTTGAAATAGCTCTTTTAAGATCATTTTTGATGAACTTAGTGTAAAAAACATGAAATTCTTTCTGACTCTTCATGACCCCATTTGGGGTTTTCTTGGCAAAGATACTGGAGTAGTTTGCCATTTCCTTCTCCAGCTCATTTTTCAGATGAGGAAACTGAGGCAAGCAGGATGAGTGACTTGCCTAGGGTCACACATAGCAATAGTGCCTGAAGTTAGATTTGAACTCGAGACCAGTACTTAATCCACTTGGCCACTTAGCTGCCTTTAGTGAAATGTAATAAAATGCCAAACATAAGGGGCAAAAAAGTTCCAGACACTAGAGGAACCCAAACTTTTGGGTGACTTCAGGTCAATATCCAGATTAATTATGAACCTGACTCAAAATTCCTTTCTCTTGGGCTTTAAGTCTAGATGGGTAAATTCAATTCAATTCAATTAACCAAACATGTATTAAGCACTTTCTTTGTGTTAATCACTCTTACTCTCTTACTAGGTTGTAAGAATTGGCAACAAAAATAGTTTCCATCCTCAAAGAGGTTACAATCTACTGAGGATTCTTTGCAAATGTCATCTCTAGTTGATTCTTTACAAAGATGGAAATTGATTTAAAAAATTTTATTATTATTTTTATTACAGCTTTTTATTTTTAAAATATATGCATGAATAAGTTTTCAAGATTGATCCTGGCAAAGCCTTGTGTTCTAATTTTTTTCCCCTCTTCCCCCCATCCCCTCCCCTAGATGGCAAGTAATCCAATATATATTAAATGTGTTAAAAATAATTAAATCCAATATATGTATACCCATTTATACAATTATCTTGCTGCACAAGAAAAATCAGTTCAAAAAGGGGAAAAATGAGAAAGAAAACAAAATGCAAGCAAACACCAAAAAGAGTGAAAATGCTATGTTGTGAACCACAGTCAGTTCCCCCAGTCTCTCTCTGGGTGTAGATGGCTCTCCATCACAAGATCATTGAAACTGCCCTGAATCATCTATTGAAAAGAGCCATGTCCTTCAGAATTGATCATCGTATAATCTTGTTGTTGCCATGTATAATGATCTGGTTCTGCTCACTTCACTTAGCATTGGTTCATGTAAGTCTCTCCAGAGCTCTCTGAAATTGGAAACTGATTTTTTTTTCTAAGTTCAGTAACTAGAAATAGCAGTGGCTAAAAATGTTTTTCTCATATCATATACACCCACTTTTCTGAAGTTCTGAGCTTGGCACGTGGCATTGAGATGTCTCCAGGTTGCCAGATTTTTGAATGAATGAGAAGAAAAAAAAATTCCTGACTAAAATTATGGCTCACTTAGCCACTAACCAAATAATTCTGTGAACAGGTGGTGATTTTCTAAGACATAGACTCTCTCAAGTAAATTTTTTTTTTCTTTTTGCTGAGGCAATTGGGGTTAAGTGACTTGCCCAGGGTCACACAGCTAGGGAATGTTAAGTGTCTGAGACCAGATTTGAACCCAGGTCTTCCTGACTTCAGGGCTGGTGCTCTATCCACTGCGCCACCTAGCTGCCCCTCTCTCAAGTAAATTGAGGAGGTATCTAAGCCTTTAGAAATTCTATCAAATGTGTCATTTTCCAATTATTTAATCTGGGCTTGCACATCTTGTGGGCACATGTTTTTTCACTTAGGGCATATTGGGAATAATTTTTCCAGACCACACTTTATTACTTGATATTCTGTAAGAATAGTAATATCAGTAGTTAAGGTTTACTTTACAAATATTATTTCATCTAACCATCACAACATCCTTAGGAAGTAGCTGCTATTACAATCCCCATTTTATGGAGGAGGAAAACTGAGATTAAGTGACTTGTCCAAGATCATATAGCTAGTAAGTATCTAAGATGGCATTTGAACTCAGTTTTTCCTGACTCTGACTCTAACATTCTGTGTACTGTACCATCTAACTGCCTGTTTCCTTAAAAAAATATTTGTCCTTGGTGTTAAATATTATAACAAGAGTTCTTTCTTTGTCCATTGTTCTTGAAGAGGACCAAGACAACAGGGAGGAGATTCTATGACATGAAAATGAATTGGATTGAAGTGAGTGAGGGCTGTGCAAGGTCACTTGCCTCACTTTCCCTTCCAGAGTCATTGGGGTCCAGTGGCCAGATACAGATCAGGACGACTGGAGATGACCCTGGATGCAGTGGGAGATCTTGGCTTTTTTAAGCTAAGGTCTTTTCAGATTTCAGTTTGACTGAAGCAGCATCCAATCAATGATTAAGGCTAGGTAAGAAATAAGGTAGAGAATAGCCTCTTTTACCTAGTTAAAAAATCAATTTTGAGGGGGGATGTTTGGGGAGATAGGGAAGACCTTCAGGGTTTCTGGCCAAACCAGAAACAATTTCAATTTGCATGCAATCTGAACCGATCAGGGCTCAAATAATTAGCATTAGGGCTTGACTTGGGATCTGTTGTTGGCCAATCAATAAGAACCAGAGTAATTTAAGATAGTTTTCAACATTCACTCTTGCAAAACTTTGGGTTCCAAATTTTCCTCCCTCCCATCCCCCACCTCCTCCCCTAGATAGCAAGTAATCCAATATAGGTTAAATGTGCCATTATTCTATGCATATTTCCACAATTATCTTGCTGCACAAGAAAAATCAGATCAAAAAAGAAAAAATGAGAAAGAAAACAAAATGCAAGCAAACAACAACAAAAAGAGTGAAAATACCAATGTTGTGATCCATACTCAGTCCCCACAGCCCTCCCTGTAGATGCAGATGGCTCTCCATCACAAGACCATTGGAACTGGTTTGAATCACCTCACTGTTGAAAAGAGCCACATCCATTAGAATTGATCATAACATAATCTTGTTGTTGCATAATGGTCCTTAAGAAAGAAATCTGGTCCATAAAACTCAAGACATCTTGGAAGGTTTCAGCATTCAAAATTTACATCCCTTTGGGCAGAGCACCCTCAGGTAAGGGTTTGATATATGTCCACATAGCATGAGTGGATCTACCAGGAAGGAAGCCCGGGCAGTCATCCAGGCTTTGTTTTCAACTGAGATAAAGAGACTCAATGTGAAGGAATAGAAATCGAGAGCAAATAGTTCTAGATGGCTGGATCAAAAAGGCAATGGGGTAGTAATATCTGGGTCCCTTCAGAGAAGTGGAAAACAACAGGGAGGAAAATGAAGTTGTGCTGCTATCAACACACAATTCAACCCTAAGGCTCAAATTCTGTCAAAGCCATTATTATCAGTGCTGAAACTTGTAAGTTCATCCTCTTCCTCCAGGACCTCCCATACTTTGTGGGCCTTCAGACACGTTTACTGATAAATATAAAATAAATATAGAATAAACACATAGGGAATGTAATGTGCTATGAGATTAGATGAGGGATAGTTCATTTCTGTGATTCCAAAATGGAAATTGCAAAGATGAAGACATACTTCCTAACAGTGGAGCTGTCCATTAATCAGAGGGAGGTCTTTCAGCAAAGGCTGGTTGATCAATCACTTCTGAAATACAGGTTTTTCGGGTGTGGGTTCAACTAAATAGATTCCTCCTAACTCTTCTCTATGGGTTCCTGTCTTTGGGGAGCTTATTGTCTAGTAGATGCATGTTAGATCCTTATCCAGTGCTTGTTTAAGTCTATATTAGATGCACAATAAATGTTTTTGAAATCATAGAAATGACCTATAACAAGAGAGTAGTCTAATGAAGGACATGACAGAGGAGAGTGGGAACTTATGGAGAGATGAATCTGAGGTCTAACTGGGCTGAAATTTTTCCATTGGGATTATTTTACTTAATCTTTTTGTTCTTCATTTTCCTCCCCTGTAAAAAGTGAGCACTACTAGCTCACCTTGCATATGGTAAAAATTAATATTTGTGGTTTCATACATCAAAGATTCAGTCTGATGTTTTGTCATTCACTCAGTCAACAAACATTTATTAAGGACCTACTATTTGCCACCATTGGGACAATAAAAAGAAACTCAAACATGCACTTGCTCTTAGGGGGCTCCCAATCTAATGGGGGGACAAGATGTAAATAATAGTCAATAGCTAATAAACATTTATTAAGGGTCTACTATCTACCAGGAAGTGTGCTAAACACTGGGGCTACAATTATGAAAAAGTAAGATATTCCTTGCCCTCAAGGAGCTTACAATCTAGTGAGGAAAGGGAGCTAAAGTGTGTGTGTGTGTGTGTGTGTGTGTGTGTGTGTGTGTGTTTAGAGGTCACACTCTTGAGTCCCTCTGGAGAATTGGCTCATTTAAATGCTTGCCAAAAACATTTCTATCACTAAATTAATTTTTGGATATGGTTTAGCTAATGGATGAGCCCCAGGGAATTGGCAGCAAGCAGGATCTATTATGTATATTCTGAGGATTGGACCTCATTGGTTGGTTCCCTGTTGGACAAGTTTTGCTTTTATTTGTATGTGTGCATGTGCTCTCCAAGTTAAAATGTAAGCTTCTTGAAGGGAGGAACTGGTTTTGTTTTTAATCCCATGTCCCCAAAGCCTAGCGTGATGCCTGGTCCATAGTATATTTTTAAAAAGTGCTTATTGATTGATTAATTGAAAATAGTAGAAAAGATGCTCAACCGGAGCTGAGAGACCCTGAGCTTGGTATTTTGAATGCTGCCACTTAATGTCTCTGGAATTTTGGGCAATGGCCCCTTGGTCTCAGTTTTCTCAAATGTAAATGAAGAGATTAGAAAAGGTAACCCAGACTCCCTTCTGTGGATATTAGGATTGCAGGACTAACTACTTTGACAGCAGTCTGGCTAGCCATGTAACGAATTTCCCACATTTGGTTAGGTTTGAAGGTAATAGTGCTAGGGAGTCACTGTATGGATTTGTCTTGCTTACTTGTCATTTTGTAACTCAACAAACATTTATTAAGCACCCTTTATGTCCTGCTCACTGGGCTAAGCCCCTGTTCTCCAGAGTTCACTGTGGATGCCTGTGACCTCTTTGTAACATACAGTTTTAGAGACTTGCCTGCAGTGATGAGAGGTTAGACACTTCCCACCTTAAAAAATCACTTCATTTTCCTGTTTTTTAGTTTTCTCATCCATAAAATGATGCAACTGTAAGTCTATGGATCTAGAACTCCAGAGGCAGAATTTGAACCTAGAACTTCTTGACTTGCCTGCAGTGCTGAGAGGTCAGCACTTAAGCAAATCATTTCATTTTCCTGTTTTTCAGTTTTCT
>JAJPUD010001820.1:102295-123314 GCA_023553655.1 Myrmecobius fasciatus
GTCAGCACTTAAGCAAATCATTTCATTTTCCTGTTTTTCAGTTTTCTTATCCATAAAATGCAACTGTAGGTCTATGGATCTAGAACTCCAGAGGCAGAATTTGAACCTGGAACTTCTTGACTCCAGGACTGACACTCTTGAATACATTCCCCAGACTGTAGTATTGAATTGTAGGAGAGCAGGGATTGCTTTGTTCTTTGTATTTGTGTCCACAATGCTTAGCACAGTCCTTGGCATATAGTAGGAGCTTAAAAATGCTTGTTGATTGATTGTGAGATTCTACCCCACCAGGAACAGTGACCAATGCTTTCAGAAAAATGGTTGTGAGGGAGCGGGACAACAGAATCTGGGACCCTTTTCTTTGTGTCCCAGTTTTCCAGTTTCTTATCATTGTCAGAGCTGCTATTCTCCATTTCCTCAGCAGGGTGTGCTCCAGCACCAGAGACAGCAACCCTAAAGTCAATTTAGGGAAACAAGGACATTTTTGGTGAATGTTTGTTTTTTAGGCGAAGGAGGAAAGCTGTTAGGAAAAACAAACAGCTCATCAGGCATTGCAACAAAGGCATTTGATGGGGAAGGCAATCGTGTCTTCAAGGACAGAAAGAACAAATCTCTAAAATTATGGAAACATCAGGAAAAATAACTTGTGTGTATGTGTAGGAGAGTTCTATAGGGAGGGAGGGAGGGAGGGAGGAAGAAAAAGCAGCAGCAAGAGAAGAAAAAGGCAAATGAAAATAGAGAATAATTTAAAGAGACATCAGCTGATTGGACAAGGACAGCCAAAGAAGAGAGAGGACCATTGAGATGAAGGGCAGCAACTTGGAAAACAGAAATACAAACCCATTATAATTGGGAATAATTCTCACCATTCAGATGGGCCATTTGCTGCCAGTACCAAATTTCCTAAGTAAATTCAGCTGTTCCACTGAAGTTCATTCTTGTTTCATAATTGTCAGTTATCTAGAGCCCCTAGTCTTGTACACGCTGAAAGCCTTCACATGATGTGGGGTCCAAGGAAAGGAGTGGGGGGTCCAGTAATAGGAAGAAAGAGGGAATGGCTGCCTTATGAGTGCATTTGACTGTTATTTGTCCTAGCCTTTGTCATCATTGAGGAGCTCTTACTTAGGAGAATGCCTCCAGTTTCATCTTCTTCTTGGCCAGGAAAATGGTTCCATCAATTATTGTGTTTAGACTCCATGATTATCACATCCTGCTTCATCATCAGAAATCTCATCATCCTGGAGATTTCTCAACACCTCATCTGGACTCTCAGTTGCCTCTCATCTCTAGTTGTAGGGCTTGGAGGGTAGAGCCAAAAAAACTCCTCCCAAAATCTTTCTTTTGGCTTTCTTGCATTAGATTGGAAAATTTTTGAGGGTAGGGACTGCCTTTCTTTTTCTCACTCATATATCCAGTGCTTAGCAGTGACTACCACACAGTAGATGCTCAATAAATGGTTTTTGACTATTGACTAGAGAGACAATGGAGGATCCATATTTAGAGTTGGAAAGAAACTGAAAACCTATCGAGCCTCATTGTTGTAATTGTTGTTAAGTCATTTTTCAGTTGTGCCCAATTTCCTGTGACCCCATTTGGGGTTTTCTTGGCAGAGATAATAGAATGATTTGCCATTTTCTTCTTCAGTCATCTAACAGATGAGAAAACTGAGGCAAACAGAGGGTGAAGGACATGAACCTGATCCTCACATCCCAAAGTTAGTCCTCTCTAAATTGTTATCACCCACTTGCCCTCAAGTAGACCAAGCTTAGAGTCAGGAAAACTACACTTAATTTAGTATGTGACCCTTGGCAAGCAATTTAACCTCTCTGTGCCTCTTTTTTTCCCCCTCACCTGCCATGGTGGGATATTAATATCTGTAGCATTTACTTCCTAGACCAGTAGGGAGGAAATCCCACATATAAAGCCTGGGTAAATATTGGTTATTATTTAAAAGGTGTTCGGGTTTTAGTATATAGCAAACCACCAGAGACGGATTTTGTTTTTTTGTTTTTTTTGTTTTTTGTTTTTTGATCTAAAGGAATTTGAAAGGGTATGGGATCTGAATACCTAACAACACGAAGGAGTTAAAAACCTGCCAGATTAGGAGTCACAGGACATGAGTTTTAATCCTGGCACTGCCACTTTCTAGCTATGTGACCTTGGGCATATAATCGATGTTTTCCTCATCTGTAAAACAAGAGGATTGGACCAGATATCATCTCTGGACTTTGCTAGTCCTAAATCTGTGAGCATATGATTCTGCCACTTTTTTCCTGTGTGACCTCTGGACTTACCTAGACATTCATCCCTGAGATTGAGTTTCCTCATTTGGGTAGATGGAGATCAGGAAACTTGAGCAGCCTATCTCCTAGGGATGGAGTGAGGTAATCAAATGAGATAATATATGTCCTCCAAAAGTGCTTTGCAACTGTAAAAGGTTAGGAAAATATAAGCTCTTATCATCAAGGCTTTTAATGTAAAAATTATTTTATTTGAGTCAATTTTTTCTGAATAAAGATTTAAATCAAAGTGCATTAAAACACAGAAAACAATTAATATAATATAAAAGATGATAAATTATTGGGGTCATGCTTCATCTTTAGCTGCAGTTTAATGGATGCTATAAACACAGTAAAATGATTTTCAAATGGATGGAGTAATAGGAAATTTATATTTAGCCTGTGAAGCATGTGGAAACTTCCCCTCAGGAGGAATGGGCAGATGAGAACAATTTGTTCCAGTGGCCACGAAGGTAACATCGTAGAGCACAGAGAGCTTGTTCGGACACTGACGATGGGAATGTCATCCACTGCCTTTCAGGCTATCGCCTATTATCCTGATTTTTGTCTTGCCATTTTTGTCTGGAAGAGAGAGTGAGGTTGATGACTTTGTGCAACTCTGCCTCCTTTAAATTCAATTCACAGGCAAGTCGAGACATCACCAGTGATGTCATTGGTCTAAAAAAAGAACCAACAACGAGCTCAACAATGTTTAGTGGTAACATTTTATATTGATCTTTCTGCTCATACCAGAGTTACAGACTGCCAGAATCATATCTCCATTGAAGAGAAGATCTCAAAGCCTTTGTAGCAATACTCTGCTGAATTCTCTCTCTCACTTTGGAGAGAAGTGAAAGATTTAAACCAATACTGTAGAGGAGTCTGGAATAAAACTGATTCTGGGGCTTCCAGGAGATGAAAAGCAATGTATCTGTCTCTCTGTTAACTAGACCCATCCCACAGTTTTTGGGTCCTGCCCTTTCTTCTCCCCACTTCTGCCAGGAAGCACTTCCCCTTTGAAGGTGCAAGTTTTTTTTTTTATTTTATTTTTAAATTTTATTTGCATAACATATGTGTGGGTAATTCTTCAACATTAACCCTTACAAAGCTTTCTGTTACAAAATTTTCCCCCCAACTCCCCACCCCTCCCCTAGATGGCAGGATATCCACTACATGTTAATTATGTTAAAATATTGGCAAATCGAATATATGTATACATATTTCCAAACTTATCATTGCTGTGCAAGAAAAATCTTATCTACACAAAAAATATATCAGATAAAGGAAACACAATGTAAGCAAACATCAATCAAGGAGTATAAGAATGTTATGTCGTGGTCCACACTTCACATCCCTCTCTCTGGGTGTATATGACTTTCTTCAGTGAACAATTGGAGGTGGTTTGAAACATTTCATTGTTGAAGAGAGCCATGTCCATCAGAATTGATCATCATATAGTATTGTTGTTGCTGTGTATAATGATCTCCTGGTTTTGCTCATTTCACTCAGCATCAGTTCATGCAAGTCTCTCCAGGCCTCTCTGAAATCGTCCTGCTGGTCGTTTCTTACAGAACAATAATATTCCATAATATTCATAAACCATAATTTATTCAGCCACTCTCCAATTGAAGGGCATCTATTCAGTTTCCAGTTTCTAGCCACTACAAAAAGGGCTGCCACAAACATTCTTGCACATGTGGGTCCCTTTCCCTCCTTCAAGATCTCTTTGGGATATAAGCCCAATAGAAATGCTGCTGGGTCAAAGGGTATGCACAATTTGATAACTTTTTGAGCATAGCTCCAAATTGCTCTCCAGAGCGACTGTATCCGTTCACAGTTCCACCAACAATGCATCAGTGTCCCAGCCCTCCCACATCCCCTCCAACATTCATCATTAACTTTTCCTGTCATTTTAGCCAATCTGACAGGTGTGTAGTGGTACCTCAGGGTTGTTTTGATTTGCATTTCTCTGATCAATAGTGATTTGGAGCAGAAGGTGCAAGTTTTTGAATAAAACTTTTCTGCATCAATAGCACCCAATGATATTAGATATCTACTTGGGTGCTAAGAACTGAGCTAGCTTCTTGGTTCAGGGTCCAGGGGATACTTGAACAAAAACTCCCTAATTTTTACTTTCTTTACCATGGACACCTTTTTTTAATTAAAACTTTTTATTTTCAAAACATATGAATGGATAATTTTTCAACATTAACCCTTGCAAAACCTTCTGTTCCAATTTCCCACCCCCTCCTCTTATCCCCTCCAATATATGTTATACATTTGAGTCAATTCTCTATATATTTTAGAAATGAAACTTTTATCAGAACCTTTAAATATAAAATTGTTTTCCCAGTTTATTGCTTCCCTTCTAATATTATCTGCATTAGTTTTATCTGTACAATTTTTTTAACTTAATATAATCAAAATTATCTCTTTTGTGTTCAGTAATGAACCCCAGTTCTTCTTTGGCTACAAATTCCTTTCTTCTGCACAGATCTGAGAGCTAAACTATCCTTTGTTCTTCTAATTTGCTTGTAATATCACTCTTTATGTCTAAATCATGAACCCATTTTGACCTTATCTTGGTATATGGTGTTAGGTGTGGGTTAGTGTCTAATTTCTGCCATAACTAGTTTCCAATTTTCTACCATGGACAGCTTTTGGCAGGGTTAGAATACTTTGGCCATAAAAATTCTCATGATGCCAAGGTTTGGGGCATAGCTTTTCATGACTGCCTGGCACATAGTTGGCACTTAATAATAATAATGATAGCTTGTTGATTGATCAATTATTGTTTGAAGAAAGATCTGTGCAAGATCACTGGAGATGGGGAGATGGAGATAAAATACCCTCTTCATCAGCCATCTATACATTGCCTGGGTTGGAACACATCTGGGCTACAGTGTTCATGTGTTGTATTTTGGGAAAGACTTTGATGAACTAGGGAATGTCTATATGTTGGACATGGACCTTATACTATTTGAGACCTGATTGAAGGAATGGCGGACATTTAGCCTGGAGAAAAGAAGACTAAAGAATATGAGATTAAAATGGAATGGTTTCCTCTGCTTTGTTCTGGAGGGCAGAACTACTCCCAAGTAGATAGAAGTTGTAAAAGGCAGAGTTCACTTTATTTGAAGGAAACATTTTTTTTTCATTATTAACATGTAGTGGATTTCCTGCCATCTAGGGGAGGGTGGGGACTGGGAGGGGGGGAAATTTGTAATGGAAAGCTTTGTAAGGGTTAATGTTGAAGAATTCCCCATACATATGTTTTGCAAATAAAAAGCTTTAATAAAGAAGGAAACATTTTTTAATGATTACATTTGTCAAAAATCAGTTTTCTCTGAGTTAAGGCTTTTAATTAAAGACCAGGTAACTATTTATTGGGGGTGTCAGAGAAATTCCTTCTAAAGGCAGCTTGGTGGTGCTGAACCTGGATCAGGAAGCTATGAATTCCAACCCAGCCTCAACTACTTACAAGCTGGGTGACTCTGGGCAAATCATTTAACTTGCTTACCTCAATTTTTTCTTTGGTAAAATAGAGTTTGTAGTAGCAACTACCTCCCAGGGTTGTTGTGTGGTTCAACTGAGATAATGATTGTAAAACATTTAGCACAGTGCCAAGACAAAGTAAGTGTTATATAAATGCTAGCTATTATAATAATAATTATTATTAGTGATAAAATGTCATTTTTTATTTCTCCTTTTTGTCTCATGTTTGCCCAAGGATACCCTATAGGCCAGCAGATAGTCTCTTATTTGTTACTTATTTCATGAATCTTCTTTAAAATGAATCTTGAAGATTTCCCTTTAGCTGAAATTAAAAAAAAATATTTCTCTACAAACTTAGGCAAAGGGGGCAGTGAATAAAGCGCCAAGCCTGAAATTAGGAAAGCTCATCTTTGGGAAGACATAATCTGTGACCCTGGGCAAGTCACTTAATTCTTTTCTGCTCTCTTCTTACTCATTAATCCACCAATCAATTAATATGTTTTTATTAAGTATCCATTATGTACCTTACACTGTTAGAGGGGCTAAAGATATAAAGATAAGTACTAAAATGTTCTGCCCTCAAAAAGATGACAATCTATGTGCACATAAGAATTTATCTCTGTATTAACAATTAACTTTAAGCACTTACAATGTGCCAGGCAATGTGCTAGACATTGGGGATACATAGAAAAAAGCTGAAACACTTCCTGCCTTCAAGGAGCTTACCTTCTACTTGGAGGTGGTGGGAGGGGAGGAAGGAGCAATAGATGCAAAGACAAGAAAATGCCAAATAAATACAAGGTAAGTCTATTCTAAGCATCAGACTCTTCAGAGGATGGCAAGACACCAGGGGTTCCTCACATGCTGCTATTGATTTCCCATTTGGGCATTTCCAAAGCTAATATATTTTTAAGAAAACCCCAAAACCACACTTGTGCTAAAACCTTTTTTTTAACTGCCCTGGAAGAGGATGTTGTGGTTCAGTGAATCTCCTAGTTAACTCGTGGTTAACCAGAGAATCTTTTCTGTCTCAATTCTTATTGTTGCACAATCTCTTTCTGAAATGCTTTGGTTCACTCTCTGCCATAACATGCTCCAATGCTTGAGGCGTCTGCAATTTTTTCCCCAAGTAGTGACTCCCTTGATTGACAGACATCACAACTTGACTTAGGGTTGCTGTGGCCCCAAAATTCACACCCCCAACTTCTGTGCTAAGGTAATAGATGGCTCACTGACAAATAATACATAGGGAGGTTTTCAACTTAGTAGAATCTTGACGATGGATTCCTGCTGAGCACTGGGATGAAGGCTCTTCAGAAGAGATAGCTCCCTTCTGCTGTGCACACTGAGGGATGCTTTGACAGGGACTTGCTAGGTAAGGACTCATAATAATGCTACTGATGAAGGGCGTTAGGTTGCTGTGCCATTGATGGGTGACCACCCAGTGTTTTATGATTCTTGTCAAAGGCAAGTTTGATGAGGATGCTTGACTTTGTGCAGGTGGACGGAGCCTGCTGGAATTTGCACAATTATCATCAGACTTTCCACTCCACTGGCATAGACTTTGAGAACTGATTTGGCTCACCTCCAACCTATCATGAGCCATCAGTGGAGTATAGTGACACAGTAATTGTCAATTCTTCCATTTATGTTCAATATGTGTCTATACACAGAAGGAATGTTCAACGAACTCTTATGGGTTATGTCTAGGGGTGTGAAGATAATTGTAGAAGGAAAAGGACATTGGGAAAGGGCAACCTGTTCCTGGGATAAACCTCAGAATCCATTTAATATTTTGTTTAAATGAAATCCTTAAAACCTAGATTTCTTGGGATTTACCTTTTTCTCCTAAAAGCGGGAAGAAGAAAAATAACCTGGGAATCCCTTTAAAATTTTGTTTAAATGAAATCTCTGATACCTAGATCTCTTGGGATGTACTTTTTTCTTCTAAGAGTGGGAATAAGAAAAATAACATAGGGAATCCCTTTAATATTTTGTTTAAATGAAATCCCTCATACCTAGATTTCTTTGGGATTTACCTTTTTCTTCTAAAAGTGGGAAGAAGAAAAATAACCTGGGGATCTCTTTAATATTTTGTTTAAATGAAATCCCTGATACCTAGATTTCTTAGGATTTACCTTTTTCTCTTAAAAGTGGGAAGAAGAAAAATGGCCTGGCTAAATGATACAGGGAAACAGATTTCAGTTCAACATATGCTTATTGCCTAACACAGTTCTTGGCACAAAGAAAATGCTTAATAAAGATTTGTTGATCAATTGCTAATTAAAATGGAAGAACTTCTTATCAATTAAAAGTCTCTAAAATTAAAATGGGCTGCCTTGTGAACAATCTCAGTGCTTTCTTACTATGAATGTTGCAGAAGATCCTCATGCTTTGGATAAAGGTTGGGTCTAGATCAGATATTTTTAACCTAGCATGTGTGGACCCCTCAGGGTCTATTTCTAAGGTCTGTGACTTTGGATGGGAAAAAATCCATCTTTATTTCGATATCATTGGATTCCTTTGTGTTTTATCTGTTTGAAAACATTCTCCTGAGAAGGGGTTTGTAGACTTCACCAGAATGATGGACAAAGGGGTTCATGGTACAAGAAAAGTAAAGAACCCCTTCTGATAATCCTTTCTAGAATGCATTTCAGTTCTGGGAGCCTATTGTTCTATGAATGTTCTAGTCACTTGGGTTCTGGACTAATTAAGGTTTAGATTTCTCATTTCTTAAGTTTTCTCTTTTACCTTATTTTTCTCAGTAAGCAGAATTTTGTACTTCAGTATTGGAAGCCAAACAGTAGCTCTTTGTTAGAGGCAAACCAAATAATCGAGAAAGAAAAGACATAGGAAATTTAAGTGCAGTTAAGGGTGCCATTAATTAACTTAAGTCAGGGACCCAGAGGAACCACCTGAATCTGTATTTGTGCCAACAGAGCCATTAATTAATTTGAGGCCAGACCTAGTTTGGGAAGGAAGGTGTTGATTTCTCCTGCTGAACATTGGCCCACAGGATTGGATTCAGTTGCACTGAAGAGCTACAAAGTAATGTGCTCAGCCAGCTCAGGGAGTAGAGGAAGCAATGAGTTGGGGCTGAAAATGTTTCAGAAAGGGCTTCCTATCCATCCTCAATTCACTATAAAATAACCACGGCTCCCATGAAGAAGGACGTTGCTTTCACAGGGATCATTGAAGTGTCTCTATGCCTCCAGAGAAGCTCATAGACTTCTCCCATGGCCAGATTGCCAGTCTGCCAGAACACATCTGGAGCATGTGCCATTCTCACCTGCTTGGGAAAGGCGCTTCCTTCTCACCTCCACCTGGGAGAAGACCAGATTTCCTTCTAAGCATGGTTCAAGCACATTGCTTTTCTGATGCCTTTCCTGATCTCTTCAATGATTAGCACTCTCCATCTCTTGAAATAACTTCATATCACTTTGTGCTTTGGGTTTACTTACTCATTTAGGTGGCTAGGTGAGTCCAGTAGATAAAATGCCAGTCTGGGATTGTTGGGCAGAATATCCACATTGAAGAGACTATAGCTCCATCTGTGCATTTCCTAAATAAAAATAAATGACATTTATATGTAATATTTTAAAGTTATCATCTGTCATTGTTCCTAGAAAAGATAGAACAATATTATTTTCTGGGGCTCTACTCATCATGCCTGTGATTTCCCAAAACAAAATATCCCAGCCTAGCCACTGTTCCTCAGTATGGATTGTCTCCCCCGTTAGGATGCCCCAGGATAGGGATTGCCTTCGATTTTGTGTTTGTAACCTTAGTATTTGGCATAATAGCCACAAATTAGAAAATGGCCATTCCTTCATCCATTCATTTATACATCTGATATGATTGATAAAATAATTAGGTGAGATCACATATATACATACACACGTGCATACACATAAATATATGCATGTATATTGTATGCACATACATATATATATAACTTTCTATATGTATCTATGTCTATATTACATGTTAAAGGGGAAGAAAAAGGGACTAATAGAGGTGAATCTATTAAATGTCACACATCATATCCCTGAGAAGGATTTAAATCTGGATCTTCTTATATTTCTGGCTCTTTTATATAAGCACACCGATCATTTAACTTCTGATTGGATCTGCCATTGAACCTACTGAAGGAAGATGCCCATTTTTCTCAGCTGTAGAAAAAAACACTCCAACTAGAGCCTCCATCCCTTTCCAGAACTTGCTTAAGTGCTTTAAGATCTGCTAATTTTGCAAATAATTTCAAAGCTGTTTGAGCATCCACATGCAAAGGACCCTTTCTATGAGTTGAAGCTCTTTCTCAGGAAAGAACACAAACATTTTGATGATTTGGAAGGTCCAGCTTTTAAATCACTTAGGGGTAGGTGGTGTGGGGAAAAAGGAGTCTGGGTAAAAATGTGGTGAAATGCAGATTTGGGGGTTGCTAATTCTGATCCTAAGAATATTCCTTCATTATTTCCTCAAGAAAGATACCATTTTGATAACCCTTCCAGCTGTTTAACTCAATCAGACAAAATAAACAATTAAACACATTAGAGGCAAGAAAGGAAACAAGCATTTATTGAGCACCTACTATATGCTAGCTATTATCATCAGCATATTACAAATGTTATCATCATTATTTTGCCAAGGTCATCACAAATATTGTCCAAAATTTCAGGTTTTGGAATTTGCAAAAAATAAAATAAAAAGACTGATAAAGGGAGTTTGCTTAACCAATGCTGTTAAGATACTTGAACATTTTATGTTTTATGCTTCACTATTGTTTAGTGATTTTAATGATCTGTTTGAATGCATTTGGGAACTGATGGATGGTCAACTTGAATTTATTTTTGAAAACAGTACACACCACTATACATTTAAAATTTTATTTTTACAAACATTATGTGAAGTATAATATATAAAACTCTTTATTAAAACTCACATAAAAATGTTTTTATAAAATTTCAGAATCTAAAGTTTTTCCATTTTGCCTTCATCTCTACCATTTTGAATGTATGTTGGGGTGAGATGGGGCTAGTAAAAGGAAGAACAAGAACAAAAGCTCACCAAAGAGTTATTTTCTGAGGATTTTGTTTGTTTGGTTTTGTGCCAAAGATGTCTACCTTTCCCCTCAGGTATTTGTATCTCTGTCTGCTGTTGGTTCACCATTGACTTATTGGGCATGCATTGGGAGTTTTATTTCTAGGAGGGAGTACAGGCTTTGTCTTCTTTCTTCCTGGCTTCTTTATACAGATTCATGTAGGGCAGCTGGGGGAGGGGCCAGCTGTGTAGTGGTACAGCCTGTGTTCTGGGGCAGAATCAAATGAAATGGCCCTTCTGGGATGTAACTCATGACCTTGGCCTCCCAGTGTGCATTGTGATTGCCCAGACTTTATAGTAACGTTGATTCTTCTAAGAATGTACAGAATGTACTCCCGACTAAATGAAATTGTGGAATGAGACAGAGAATGATATTTAAACAAGGGAATAAAAGAAACAACATGGATTTCACTTTGAACTAAATAAGAAATAGGGAAATTTTCAATCGCTCAGTGAATCAACAAATATTGATTATGTCTACTCTCTAGATAGAAATTAGAGACTCCTAGGTGGCCCACTGGATAGAAAGTTGAATCTGGATTCAAAAAGATCTGAGTTCAAATGCAGCCTCAGTCACTTACTAGCTGTGTGTGATTCCTGGGCAAGTCCCTTAACTGCTATCTGTTTCAATTTCCTTATCTGTGAAATAGGGATAATATTAGCACCCACCTCTCAGGCTTGCTTTTGTGAGGATCAAATTAGATGATAATTATAAAGCACTTAGCACAGTGCCTGGCACACAATAGTCATTTCATAAAAGCTTGTTCCTTTCTCTTTCTCTACTACAGGCCAGGCATTCTGCTAGGTGCTAGGGATGAATAAGACCTATCTTAAGCCCCAGTAATTTCTGATCTTTGGGTTGAAAGACATGGAGAGGAAGGAGAAATTCTACTTTTTTCATGGTCACACTCAATAACTACAGCTAGTATCTTTCTGAGACTCATGGCATTTGCTACCTGTACCATATACTGGGGTACTAGATACTATACAATGCATACACATTTTCCAGTGTAAAAATACACACGGCCTTGTACTGTGTTCTGTTTTGTGTATAGTTTTGGACTCTATAAAAAGACTATAAGATCTATGAGGGAGGAGATTCTGTTATTCTTTCTTAACATATAGCACTGTGCTGGGCAATTAACTGATCAATAAATATTCATTAAGCACCTTCTATGTTCTAGGCACAGTTCTAGGAATACAAAGACAAAAATGAAACAATCCCTGCCCTCCTGGAGCCTAGAACAATAGAGAAGAAAGGAATTCTGAGATCAGCTGGTCCAATATTGTCATTTTTACAGATTGGGAAACTGAGGTCTGAGAGGTTAGGTGACTTACCCAATATCATTCATGGACTAAGCACCAGGATTGGGATTTGAACCTGCATTTTCTGACTTCAGAAGAAGTTCTCTTTTCCCAGAATCATGTTGCCTCCTATTCTATCAGGGGAAATAAGTATATACAGAAACAAATATAAAGTCTGTGCTGTTCATGTATATAATATGTCCAGATGGGTTTGCCTGAATGTGCTTGCTCATAGGGAAGCATGAATTGCCATCTCTGGAATATCCCCTCTCCAAGGGAGCAGGAGAAAAGTCCATGAGGCTAGCTGCTCTGCTCTGTTGGACTCGAATTCTGTCTAGATACCCCTCTAAATGTCCTCAAGAGAAATGATTTTTAGGTTGAAGATAGCTGATCACTATTGCTTAAAGGAAAAGGAATAACTTGATATCCAAAGGCTTGCGTCCTTCCCATCAGATACTAATTTTACAAAAGACCATCACGAAGTAGTGAGTGGCAAATACATTCATTTATCCAAGCATACAACACAGATAAATTAGAGAAGTTCTACAGATTTGACTGTGCCAGAGAACATGTATGGTGAACGAGCTCTTCCCCTGGGGCTCTTCCCAGGAAAATCTTTCAGCTCAGCTGAGAGAGAGAATCCCCACTCACCCAAGAGGAAATTCCCTTAAGTCTCTTGGAAGACAAATCATAAGTCAGGGACGGGTTGGGGGGTTGGCTTCCCCCTGCAGGGATGCCTTCCAAAGATTTCTCTTTCTCTGGATTTCTCCCTCCCCCAAAGAGTTCTGGATCCCCAGTGTCTTGTCCTGAAGCAAGAAGCAAGAAGACAATCTTTCTTCTCTGAAGCTCTCACGCTAACACCATTTACACAGGCACATCATAGAGTCCTCCCCCATCCTCTTACTCAAAGAGATAAGTCTTATTTGTGCAGATGATACAGGGTTATAGAAAGATATCCAAAATAGAATAGAAATAAGGGTGTTTTTGTTTCTCTTCATTTACATTATTTATTTATTTTTGGAGGAGAGTACTGGGAGGATTCAAAAATGCTCATGTAGAAAGTATACTACTGTGTAATAGGCACTCAACCAAGACCTTTAGATTGCAATTTCTCCCTCCTCCCTCCCCCTGGACCTCCATGTTGGACTGATTCTGTGAATTTCCCTTCTGTTCCCATAGTCTCAGTCAGTTAGTTAGTAAACAAGCATTTATTCAATGCTACTATTGGTAGAAAGAATATTGGGTTTGGAATGAGGAAAGACCTGCATTCAAATCCTGCCTCTGACACTTATCAGTTGTATAACCCTGGGCAAATTAACTTCTCTCAACCTCAGTTTCCTCATCTGTAAAATAGGGATAAAAATAGTATCTGCTTCAGGTTTTATGAGGCTCAAATGAAATAACACTTGTAAAGTACTAATCTTAATTCCATTATTATTAATATTATCACTACTACTACTACCAGCACCACCACCACAAGTACTACTACTACTGTTACATCCTCCTCCTCCTCCTCCTCCTACCTACTACTAACTACGACTGCTGCTGCTGCTGCTACTACTAGTACTACTACTGCTACTGCTACTACCACTACCACTACTGCTACTACTAACTACTACTGCTGCTGCTGCTGCTACTACTAGTACTATTACTACTACTACTACTGCTACTACTACTACTACTATGACTACACTACTATTACTACTATTACTAATACTACTATTACTACTACTACTACTACTACTACTACTACTACTACTACACTACACTACTACTACTACTACTACTACAGTACTACTGCTGCTGCTGCTACTACTACACTACTATTACTACTGCTGCTGCTGCTGCTACTACTACCACTACTACTACTAATGCTACTACTATACTACTACTACTGCTACTACTACTACTATTACTACTACTACTACTACTGCTGCTGCTGCTGCTGCTGCTGCTACTACTACTACTGCTACTACTATACTACTACTACTGTTACTACTACTACTGCTGCTGCTGCTGCTACTACTACTACCACTACTACTACTACTGCTACTACTATACTACTACTACTGCTACTACTCTTACTATTACTATTATTACTACTACTATTGCTACTACTACTACTACTGCTGCTGCTGATGATGCTGCTACTACTACTACTGCTACTACTATACTACTACTACTGTTACTACTACTACTACTATTATTGTTACTACTACTATTACTAATACTACTATTACTACTACTACTACTACTACACTACTACACTATTACTACTACTACTACTACAACAACACTACTACTACTACTACTACTATTACTACTACTACTATTACTGTTGCTGCTGCTGCTGCTGCTGCTGCTACTACTACTATTGCTGCTACTATTATTACTACTACTAGTACTTCTTACCAGGCATTGTGCCTGAGCACTAGGGATATAAAGAAAGGCAAAAAGAATACTTGCCCTGTAGGAGTTTACATTCTAATGGAGAAGACAACATGTAAACAACCAAGTACATAAAATACATAAAAAGAGTAGGTGGAAGGCAATTTCAGAAGTAAAGCTCAGGTGAGCAAGTTTATTTTGGAGGGATACATCATGACATCATAGAGCTAGAAATTGAAAGAAATTTTTTTTATTGCTATTGTTGTTTTATTGCTATTATTTAGTCATTTCAATCATGTCTGTTTCCCCAGTTTTCCTGGCAAATAGGAGGTGATGATTCAATGCTTGTTGACTATTTCCCCTTTGGAATTTTTTGGTGACTTGTTCTTGAAGAATAGCGTAAGAGATACCTCCAGGGAAGCAGCCTGGACATCTCATAATGGAACCAATTGGTCGAGGTTTTTTAACATTTCCTTCTCCAGTTCATTTTATAGATTAAGGAGTTGAGCCAAACGGGTTAAGTGACTTGCCCAGGATCACACAGCTAGTGAGTGTCTGAGGATGGCTTTGAACTCAGGAAGATGAGTTTTCCTGATTTCAGGTTCAGAGGTCTGTGCACTCTGGTGCCCCCTAGCTGTCACCTAACTCAGGAGTTCTATATACTAATGAAATCATAGATTCAGTCCCTACCCCCTATCTCATCCCTAGATTCTAGCTCAGTGCCTGGTACACAAGAGGTGATGATTTAATGCTTGCTGACCGATAAAAAAGCAAGTGCAAAATTAGAAATTGACTTTATCCCCTTTGGAATCTTTTGATGATTTGTTGTTGAAAAATGGCGAGATTCTAGCTCAATGCCTGGCAAATAGGAGGTGATGATTCAATGCTTGTTGACTGTGTCTCCTTTGAAAGTTTTTGATGATTTGTTCTTGAAAAATAGCACGAGATACCTCCAGGGAAGCAGCCTGGCCATCTCATAATGGAACCACTTGGTCGAAAGAACCTTGAAGGTAGGGATTCTTTTTCTCTTGTCTTTGGATTCTGGTGCCTAGCACACAGCTGGCTTTAATAAATGTTGTGGACTTGTTGTTCAATTGATGGAGTATGAGATAATAGATGGCAGGATTTAAATTTGGAAGAGATCATAAAGAAGCATTTGCTCCACTTTCCAGTTGATAGGTTAGGAAACTGAGGCTAGAGCAGGACTGGGATTTGGACCAAGATCTTTTACCCTGAAACCAATTCCCTTTTTGTGATACTCATATAATACTTTATCAGGTGTATTACAGAGAAACTTGGGGGGGGAGCCCTCCAACTCTGAGAAAGGGAGAATCCCTTTGCTCTTGTAGAATATATGGAGACTGAAGATTCGTAGAACAAATGGACAAAGTAATAAATGTGACCTCAATCTGCTCTCGAAGCTGGCCTCTGCTTGGCCATTGGAATTCAGTACTGGATATCTCTGCTAAAGTCCTTTGAGACTATTTGGAGATCATGGAACCTGGGTGGTTTTATGTTCAAGGAGACTGCCCAGTTATTTTTCTCCACACCCATACAAAGGGACATCCAGATGTCATGAGATTCCTAAGTGAGATAGAAATAGCCATGGAGCCAAAAGTGCTCTTTAATTTCCATCTTATGCATTTCATTATCCATTCATTTTAGTTTCATTCATTCCTTCCACTTATTTAATGTTTGATTTGAGAAAGCAGGAAACAATACTGGGACTTTCTGTTATGCAAAAATTATATAACATGTTTTCATTTGTGCAAGAGCTCACATGTTCTCTTTGGTGAATTTCTCAAAAAATAATTTTAGGTTATGCTGTTTATATAAAGTTTACCCAGAATTTTAAAATCTAGATGCCAGAGAAGAAAGAACAGGAGAAGGGGAGGGCAGAGATGGACATGGAAAAGGAAAAAAAAAGTATGAATCGAGCAAAAGCCATTGAGTTGGGAGTCCAGAGAACTGTGTTCTAATTTTGGCCTTTTCATTAACCCCGTGTAATCTTTTTTTTTTTTAAATTAAAGCTTTTTATTTTTCAAAACATACACATGGATAATTCTTTGATATTAACCCTTGTAAAACCTTGTGTTCCAATTTTTCTCCCCTTCCTTCTATCTCCTCCTAGATGGCAAGTAGTCCAATATATGTTAAACATGGTAGAAATATATGTTAAATCCAATATATGCATACACATTTTTACAATTATTTTGCTGTGCAAGAAAAATCAAATCAAACTGGAAAAAAGAGAAATAAAATAAAATGCAAGCAAACAACAACAAAAAAGTGAAAATGTTATTTTGTGATCTACACTTAGTTCCCACAGTCCTCTGTCTGGGTGCAGATGACTCTCTTCATCACAAGATCATTGGAATTGGTCTGAATCATCTCCTTGCTGAAAAGAGCCACGTCCTTCAGAATTGATCATTGTTTAATCTTGCTATTGCCATTACAATGATCTCCTGGTTCTGCTCATTTCACTTAACATCAATTCATATAAGTCTTTCCAGTCTTCTCTAAAATCATCCTCCTGGATGATTTAGAATTGATTTAGAAATGATTTAGAAATGATCTGATCATTTCTTACAGAACAATAATATTCCATAACATTCATATACCATAATTTATTCAGCCACTCTCCAATTGATGGGTTTCTGCTCATTCTCCCTGTGTAATCTTGAACAAGTCACACGTTCTCTTGATCTAGTTCCTCGTTTGGAGGACTGGATTATCTTTAAAATCCCATTGAGCTTCAACATTTTATCATTATGTCCAGTTAAAGGCACTCTTCTCCTTGGTAGAAGTAGGATTGTGAGCTCCGACTTCCCCACAGCTCTTAGGGAGAAGAATTGAATGGAGATTTCTGGAGAACCAGAAGCAGCTGAGGTTTTAGCTTCACCCTGCACTTAGGGTGGTATCTGATACATCCCTAAAACACTGCATTCATTCACAATGAAATTGGACTCTTTCCACTTAGTGCCCAAGGGGTGCCCAGGCCTATTGCAGAGAAGGAGTCAAGTCTTTGTTATTCTGCTTGAGAATTGACTGACAGGTGACTCCTAGGTGAATTTCTGAAAAAGTACTGCCCTCATCCCTCTGTCAGAAATAGAGGCTGTCCCAAGAGTACTCGTTTTAGGAGATCCTGTACAAATAACATTTGATCTCTGGGTTTCCAGAAGCAAACAAATTGTAAACAAGTAGATGAGTCTTGGAAAGGATCTCCAATCTGGAATATTACTCTAAGATCTGTTTCTTTGGTCACTCAATAGGAGAAGCTTTGAGGTGATCTCCGCCAATAAGCTGAATGGTCTAGTTGGTTGAGAAAAGACACTAGACCAGGAGACAGGCAGCCTCATCAAAATAGGTCAGGACAGCTGAGCAGAGCAGCTAATGGTGTAGTGTCCACCTGGTGGCTGACATAGAGCCCCTTGGAGGGGATTGGGAGCCATCCCCTACAGTGTTACTGCTGTAATAATCTGTCCTTCCGCAGGAAAACCCCCACCCCAACAAGAAGTCGCTGTTCTTGGCTGACTTTTTTGTTTTACCCTTCAAACCTTCTTTGTCAAGAAACAAGGCTACCTCCTCTTCAGAGTCTATCATGGTGCTCTACTTCAGTGATGTTCCAAGTCTTACTCATCAGGACACCTTGGTCTATTTGATGGCTCTCCACTGTGGGACTTTTAAAGTCATTTCTGGTTTTTATAGTTTTTCTCTCTCCTTCACTATCAAGCTATCGGTTGGTTTGCCTACCCCTAGAAGCCCTCCCCTCTTTCTTCCTTCAAGGTTTCAAGTGAGAAAAGCTCAGATCATTCTAGCTTTCATTAGCTAGGCCATAAAGCTCATTGCGTTTTTTTTTTTTTCTCTCCCCCGAAATAGCCAGTGTACCAAGTATGTTAGGTATAAGGTAAGACTAGGGTCTGGACTTGTGATTGTATTGGTCACATATTAAGCATAAAATAAAAATATCCTCTTAGTGAAAAAGAAAAAAATGAATATATTCATTAATTAGTCTTGTTTACAGTTAAGTTAAACCTTCCGTTGGGCGGTGGTAGAAGCAGCTTTTTCATTTGTCTGTTTTTTTGCTTTCATTTGGTGGGATATTTTTTTTTTTTGGTGGGGGTGTTGGGAGGCTCCTGAGCATCCAGCCAAAGAGCAGGAGCAGAAAGAAAGAACAGTACAATGAAGTTAACAAGATTGTGTTTTTTAAAATACAAATTCCCAGGGGCAGTTAGGTGGCACAGTGGATAGAGCACCAGCCCTGAAGTCAGGAGGACCTGAGTTCAAATCTGATCTCAGACACTTAACATTCCCTAGCTGTGTGACCCTGGGCAAGTCACTTAACCTCAATTGCCTCAGCAAAAAATAAAATACAGATTCCTTTTAGAATTCTTTACATAAAGTCAAATTTCCCATAAAGTGAGAACCATTCCTAATACCTGCTGCTCACCTAATACTCACTACACCTGTGGTTATGGGGATCAAATGAGGTAATACTTGTAAAATACTTTTCCTGGTGCTTGGTGCATAGTAGGCACTATATAAATGACAGCTATTACTGTTATTTTTTCAGCTATTATTATTATTCACTATCTTGAGCATGTCACTCAATCCCAGCCTTAGTTTCCTCAACTGTATAATAATATCACTCAACACCCAGTTAAGTAAGAATACTTGTAAAGCCCTTAGCACAGTGCTTGGCTCATAATTATGATGATGAACCTTCAAGAGGAAGGCTCTGGTAGTGGTTCTTGAGGGGAGGCCCTTTTTGGGAGTCTATCCCTAGTGCCTAGGACAGTGCCCATGTTAGAGACACTTAATCCCTGCTGGTACAATTGATGTGAATTGAAGTTAATCACCTTATGCCATCCTGAGTTCACTGCATCCTTTCCCCTCCTTTTCCCCTTCTCTTCCCCTCCTCTCAACCAAAGGGCCAGTTCCCAGGTGGATTATGGTGGGACCCAAGTTGCATTTACCTCCCCCCCCACACCCATCAGTTTCTTTTGAAACCCTTCCAGAGGCACTCAGTTGACTTCTCCCCAGCCCCCTCCCCAGGCACAGGCTGGCTCAGTGGGAGCTCAGCTGCTGTGTGGCAGCTTTTAAGTCTGACCTCATCTTTATTCTTCATTAGGCAGGTCAGGCTTGGAAGCAGATGGATCTCCAGCAGTCCTTTCCCTCCAGGCTCCTTTGGTATACCATGTTATTTTTGCTCAATAACTATAATCTCACATACTGCACAGGCCTAAAAATAGGGACTTGTACTTTTATTCAATGGAGAACTGTAATATTTCCCTAGAGGGAAAATAAACGTTGGGTTTTTCTTGATTGGGGTCAAAGGAGATGGAAAATTTTCTGGAAATGCATCCTCAACCGCTTCTCTGAGTATCTTTATCAGACTTAAGATACACAGACATGGAGGGGTGAGCTATTCCGGAGTCCCTTTGGCGGCAAAGCTCCCACTGGGCCAAGCTGTTTGGCTAAACTCATAACCTTTGTCAAGAGTTAAGTAATTTTGAGGAAACCCAACAATTCAACAATGAACTTTTATTAAACACTTAGTATGTTCAAGAGCCTGTTTTAAATTCTATAGCTTAAAAAATAATTCCTTCTCTCAACAAGCTAATGCTTTACTGATGGTTGGGGAAGATGCAATATGTACCCAGAGAAATAAATGCAAGATCATCCAAGAAGAGGGAGAATACTGACAATTAGGGAAATGGAGCAGAATAGGGCTCCCATGTGAGATGTCTTCTGAGATAAACCTTCCAGGCCATGTCTCCTGCTAGAGGGAGTTTCCTTACTTGGCGTCCTCTACACTAATGGAATCACAGCTCCAGCAATTTCCTCTAACACTTGCATCAGCTGCTTCACAGAGCTTAAAAGTAGGCACTTAATAAATGTTTGTTGAGGAGAGAAAATGAGATGATTTATATGAATGTCCGTTATGCATGTATAAATCTGAGAGATCATCATCATTGGGTTTCTTCTCTACGTCCTCTTTTCTTTTCCTGCTTTTCTTTTTCTCTTTTCTCCTCCACCTTTCCTTCCTCCTTCTTTTCTTCCTCTCTTTCCTTGTTACTCTCTGCTATCTTCTCCTTCATATCTTCTTCTTTTCTTCCTGCACCTTCTTTTTCTTTTTTCCTCCTCCTTAGTTTTATCTTCCTTTCTTCTTTTCTTCTTTCTCCTTATTTTCTTCCTCTTTGTCCTCTTCTTTTTTCTTCTTCTCCTGCTTCTTTTCCTTCCTTCTTTCCTTTCTTTCTTTCTCTTCCCTCTGCCCTTCTACTTCCCTCTTTTTCCTTCCTCCCTCCCTCCCTCCCTTCCTTTCCTCCTTCCTCCCTCCCTTCTTTCTTTCCCTTCTTTCTCTCCCTTCTTTCTTTACTTCCTTCTTCCCTTCCTTCCTTCCTTCCTTCCTTCCTTCCTTCCTTCCTTCCTTCCTTCCTTCCTTCCTTCCT
>JAJPUD010001820.1:137978-163938 GCA_023553655.1 Myrmecobius fasciatus
TTCTTCTTCTTCTTCTTCTTCTTCTTCTTCTTCTTCTTCTTCTTCTTCTTTTTTCTCCTCCTCCTTTTCTTCCTCCTCTAGCTGCAGAAGTGACTTGAATTTTCTAAAGTATGAGTTAATTCTCATAGAGAGGTCCAGTTACCAGTAAATGGTCTGTGCTTAGTTTATGAACTCTTAGAAACCTTATACTACAAAGGCTCTACCTTGCTTTGACTTTCCGCTGTGGAAAATCTAGACTCTCTCTCCAAATTTCTTTGAAAGCTTGTTATTATCCATACTACCCAGGATGCTAAAAATTGAAATGCAACCACCTGATGTGTTATATCCACATGTATATGCAGGTACATATAGATGCATGTTTTGTGTATATGTATACACACACATATAGGAAGGCGTGTGTGGGAAGAAGTTTTTTCTCTACCCATCCAATTCTATGTAATCCAACAGAAACACTGGATAATTTACCAATATGGATCTTCCTTTCCTTTCTTCCTATTAGGGAATTGGGACTGGATCTCTAGTGTCACCTGTATGGTGAACACTCAAATGTGGAACCTCCCTCTACCAGGGCAGCACCCTCTTGGCACTTTCTAGTCTTATAGAGTTACCTAGAACCCTGGGAGGACTTGAAATCTGACCTTCCTAAAACCAAGATCAGCTTTGTGTTTGCTAGGCTAAGTGACTTCTTATTCTTCCTATTAATCACTGTTAAATGTGTGGCTGAAACACAACAAAAGGCTACTATAGAAATGTAGCATAAAAAGTGAAGTGCCCTTCACCATCTGTGAAAATGGTCTTTATTTTCTTCCTTCCTTCCTTCCTTCCCTCCCTCTCTCTTTCTCTTCTTTCCTTCCTCTTCCTTCCTTCCTTCCTTCCTTCCTTCCTTCCTTCCTTCCTTCCTTCCTTCCTTCCTCCCTCCCTCCTTCCCTCCCTTTCTCCCTCTCTTTCTTTCTTTCTCTTTCTTTTTCTTCCTTCCTTCCTTCCTTTGTTTCTTTCTCTTTCTTTTTCTTCCTTCCTTCCTTTCTTCCTTCCATTTTCTTTTTTCTTCCTTCCTTCCTTTCTATTTTTCTTCCTTTCTTCCTTCCTTCTTTCCTTCCTTTCTTTTTCTTCCTTCCTTCCTTCCTTCCTTTCTCTTCCTTCCTTCCTTCCTTTCTCCCTCCCTCCCTTCCTTTCTTCCTTCCTTTCTTTTTTCTTTCTTCCTTTCTTTTTTTTCTTCCTTCCTTTCTTTTTTTCCCTTCCTTCCTTTTTTTCTTTCTTCCTTTCTTTTTCTTCCTTCCTTCCTTCCTTCCATTCTTTCTTTTTTCTTCCTTCCTTCCTTCCTCTTTCTTTTTCTTCCTTTTTTCCTTCCTTCCTTCTTTCTTTTTTCTTTCTTTCTTCCTTCATTCCTTCCTTCCTTCCTTCCTTCCTCCTTTCCTCCCTCCCTCCTCACAACATGATCAGGAGGTAACTGTTTTGTAAACCTAAAAGTACTATATAAATATCAGGGATCATTACTCAATGATGAGTTGAAAAGGTGATTTGCTTGCCATGCTCCTGCCTTCTATTTAGTCAGATTTTCCCTATTGAAAACTCTTTTGAATTCACATTTCACAGGACCACTTACAGGAATAAGGAAAGCTCTTTTTGTTCTTTTTTTAGTAATATGATATTCTTATTCTCCGAGAAAGAGAGGCTTGGTCTCCAAACTAAAACCCAAACTTTCCAACTGTCCTAGGGCATCTCTCTCTACAACTAAGAGGATTTAAGTAAGGACCCAGTCAAGTTTCAAGTGAAGGCTGAGACTTGGAAAAGTAAGTTTGAATTTGGTGGAAAAGAAGCCTGAGCAGGCCCTCATATACTGCTTTTCTTGAACAACCTTTTGCTGTGTTTTTGATTTATGTTAATTTAATAGCAGCCATGTCTCTCCCTTATGTAAGTGCCCAGTTTGGAGGGATTAGGCAGCCAGAGAGGATGTTGGGAGGTCACATTCCTTTTAGGGGCACCTCAGCACTGCAGGGTCTTGCTTGGTTGTAAATCTTCTCTCTCACGGGGAGTTAATGAAGTTTCCCACTTGGGGCTACATCAATCCTTTTGTTTAATGAAATACTCATCACTTCCCTTTACTGAGATGGGTATTATGGGAAAGAGCAAAATCTCTACTTTTAGGAAAATCAAAAGAGAAGAAACCTTTATACTTCAACGGACAGGACATTTATATCAGAACATAAGTAACTTCTGTGAAGTCAGACACTATGTCTTACGAAACATTTAATTTCTCCAAATGTGTATAAACAACAGGCACTCAATAAATACTCCAATGAAATATTTGTTGAATGAACCTGTCCCATTTTATATATTACATGTATTCCTGAATATATTTTTTAAAAAAGATTTATAGTGAACTGTACTTTTTCTTTGACTTCCATGATCTTTTCAGAGATGTGCTCACATAAAAAAATTTTTGGCCTTTTAATGTAATGAAAATCATGAATAAGATTCTAAAGATTCAATTCAAGAAGTCTCTGCATATTGGAATTTCCCAAGTAATATATGTAAGAAAATTTAAGCAAATGAATAATCATCCTTCATTGATGGTCTGCTCATTTAAAAAGTGTACACTGATAGAGCACCAGCCCTGAAGTCAGGAGGACCTGAGTTCAAATCCGACCTCAAACACTTAACACTTTTTAGCTGTGTAACCCTAGGCAAGTCACTTAATTCCAATTGCCTCAGGAAACCCCCCCCAACCAAACAAAAAAAACCCAACCCCCCAAAACAAAGCATATACTGAAAAAAGCTTACCCTAGAGTGGTTTATAAGTCTTTGGGGAATTGGGATTGTTTGGGACCAGAATGTTTAATTAGTCAAACTGGCCATGTCCTTGCTATAGATTTTCAGTAGCTATTCCACAAATAAACAGAGATTTTTTTCCTTTGGCATAGGAATGCTGGTTCCTGAATCCTATACTTCAGGGCTTGGCAACCTCTGGTCCCTTGGAATCCTTAGAGGACCTTAGAGTTATTAAAAGGAGTTTGTGAACCCATATGTACACCAATCATGGTCACTTTGATCTTAATTTAGCACCAACAAACCCTACATGTGACTCAGCATACAGGCTGAATAAATGTGTGTGTGTGTATACATATACTGTACATGCATTGATATCTGTCAAATGTATATAGATGACATTGTGATGAATAAAATTCAAAGTCATCTAAATGCTTTATTAAATCCAAGTATCTTTCTGGGACTATATGTTTCCTGGAACAATGGATATCTGGGTGGAGAGCCCAGGAACCCAGGGGTATACTTACAAAGGTTGGCAGCTGCTCCCATGCAAAGTTCATGATCGGATTCTCAGTGTAGGATGTAAAGGTGCTTTGCCCACCCTTCTCCCCCCCATTTAAAAATTATTTAAAGTTTTGAGTTCCAAATTCTATCCTTTCCCCTCCTCCCTCCCGGAAGTGCTAAGCAATCAGATGTAGCTTATACATATGCAATTATGTAAAACAGTTTCTATTAGTCATTTTGAAGAAGACTCCAATAAAAGAAAAAAAAAATGAAAGAGTGAAAAATAGCATGCTTTAGTCTGTATTCAATCAATGCCAGTTCTTTCTTTAGAGGTGGATAGCATGTTTTATCATTAGTCCTTTAGGCTTGTCTTGGGTCATGGAGTTGCTGAGAGGAGCTAAGTTTCTCCACTTCTTTTTCAGAAGATTAGCAAATCTAGGGCTCCTTCGAGGGTTAGCTCAAATGTGGCCTCTTAAGGGGCACATGTCCTGATCCCTTAGTTGCTAAAACTTTCTCCAATCCCTAGTAACTGCTGGTTAGTAGATCTCTCTCTTTTTTCCTTCCTTCCTTCCTTCCTTCCTTCCTTCCTTCCTTCCTTCCTTCCTTCCTTCCTTCCTTCCTTCCCTTCTCCTCTCCTTTGTCTCTTTCTCTCTTTTCTTCCCTTCCCTTCTTCCTTCTTCCCTCCCTCCCTCTTTTCTCTCTTTCCTTCCTTCCTTCCTTCCTTCCTTCCTTCCTTCCTTCCTTCCTTCCTTCCTTCCTTCCTTCCTCCCTCCCTTCCTTCCTTCCTTCCTTTCTTTTTTCTTTTTCTTTCTCTCTCTCTCTCTTTCCTTCCTTCCTTCCTTTCCTTTCCTCATTCTCTCTTTCTCCCTCTTTTCTCTTTCCACACAGATACCCATATATAATATATATATATATATACACCCACATCCACACACATACCCATATATACACATATACATATACACATATACACACATATATAGTTAGCTGTTTTTCTCTGTAGATGCAGTTTTCCCTTGAGGGGAGAGATTGCTTTCTTTTTTTAAAAAATTGGTATCTTCAGTAGCCAGCTGCGTGCCTAATACATAGTAGATTATTTAACAACTGCTTAGTGAAGGAACGTATGAATTTGAAGTGTGACACAAGCTACACATGAATCACGGAGCCCAGTGAGCAATTGCATAAACTTGGCAGATAAAAGCAGATCTTGAAGAGGGTCTCTTTTGAAGGTTAGACTTTCTCTAACTTCTTCAGATTTTGGCTTTAGCTTCCAACAAATGTGCAGGAGCTATCTCCTCCTGTAAAGGGACTTGTGAATGCTGGTGAATGAATAAAACAAGCCTCACCATATGAGCACCCACAAAGTAAGGCTGACTTGGAGGAAGTCTGTGAAAACCTCCAGAAACTTGCCACACTTTCCTTTGTCCCATGGAACTCAATCTTTGAGTAGGACAAATGGGGTCTCCCTGGGCAGGGACCTGTGATTTTGGCAAACTTCCCTGGGTGAGATTGTTACCTCTGAACTAATGGGAGAAGTCCTTCACTCTGTGGTCCGGTAAGTATTTTTCTACATATACATTCTGTTTTCTGTTTTGCTATTTGGATAAATGAGTTTCTTTTCTTTTCTTTTTTTTTAAGAAAAAGAAAAGAAGCAAAGGATTTTATTTGTAAAGTTTTATTTTCTATCGGCTCCCTTCATGTTCAAGCTTCGGTATTTTGTTCTTAAATGTTTGTACAATTTGTTGCTTGTCTTCTGCATTAGATTACAAGCTCCTTCAGAGCAGGAATTGTCTTTTGCTTCTTTTTGTGTTCTCAGTGCTTAGTAAAGAATATGTGCTTATTAACTACCAATTAGTTAGACTGGTTTAGTGTTGTTCAGCCTTGGGTTTCCTTATGTCTGAGGCATCACAGGGAGAGTCAGGTGAAGAAGGATTAATGTCTGGAGAGACATGACTGTAAATCATCCATGGATATGTACGCGTCAATATTTTTTTCTCCAGAAGTTCCTGGAGGAACATTTGGGATGAGAGATTGAAAAGGATGGCTGTACTAAGCAGGTCTCTTTCCCTGTGATTTTCTGCTGGGTTGCAAATTAGTACCCACCCAGGCGCCCAATCTTTGTGCTTTTCTTCTTGATTATGTCTAGACTACTTACTTATTCTGCTTTCCCTTCCCTCCTCCCCTATATTCCCCTAGCTTCCAGGGGTGGGATGGAACCTGCTAAAACCAGGATTTTCAATGTGAGCATTTATGCTTTGGAAATCAGTAAATGCCACAAATCAGGGTTTGATTTATTGTTCTGTTGATTGTCTAGGCATATGAAAGCAACAGAGTAAATGTTAGTAAGGCAAATTAAATTTAAAAGTCAGGTATTTTCAGAAAGCATTAAATATTTAATGCTCCCCCCCCTCTCTCCCCCCTTTCTCTCTCTCTCTCTCTGATTCTGTCTCTGTCTCTTTGTCTGTCTCCCAGTACATCCATTCTTTTCTGCTCTATTTACACATATCCCTTCCACACCACCACAACTTTCCTCATCCCAGTTTCAATATATCGTGGATGGTTGTAAGAAGTTAAATGGGAGTTTTTGACCTGAAAAGACCAGATGACACTGAAGAAATTGAGAAACTCAGAAATGCCTAAAATGCATATATAATATTGTATAATACATAATAATTTAGACCTTTAAGGGAGGGCCAAATTGTTATATGGATTTCCCAGATCTTGGGGGTGTCCCTACCCTCCATGATGTGCAAAGGATAATTGCACCTCCCCTGATTCATCTGAGGACTTCAGCACAGAGTTGTACCTTGGATTGCTATCCCATTTAATTAGAATTTTAACATTTGAAGTAACCTTCGGATTATTTAATAAAAATGACTTATAAAGAAAGAGACAGGAAAGGTTATCAGTTATAAGCTTTTTCTTTCTTTCTTTTCTTTTCTTTCTTTTTTTTTAGAATTTAAGCTTACAAGTTTATCTATGCCCACTATATTCATAATTACATTTTAATATCTGCATACAAAAGCTATGTAAAAATTCATTTTTTCCCCAAATATACAAATTTTCTCTTTTGGATAGTTTAAAACATTTCAATCACAGATTTTTTTCTTTAATATACTTTTAGGCTGAAAAAATATTACCAATCTAGCAATATCACTTAACACTGTTTGCAAAAAAAAAAAAATACATCGTCCAAAGACTGAAAAGGTTGCACTCGATCATGGTGATTTCTCTTGCTTTCAGGGCATGAAAAGGGAACCAAGGAGAGTAGTTTCCTTTAAGGAAAGCATTTTCCTGAAGGGCTAATTTGGTTATAAAAAATGCCAAGTTCAGAAGGAGGAATCCAAAGACGAAGAAGATAGCAGAGGTCAGCTTGTTCATGTCCTGATAGTTTCTAGACCAACATTACCTGTGTAATTCGAGTGCCTTTTTTTTTCTTTCTGTCTTACATTGTGCTCAATAATTACAAGAGTTCTATCCGTGTCCTGGCGGGATACAGATGTATCTTTGATTGTCTTGTGCATAAGAAGGGTTTGCTTTTTTTTTTTAAGTAGGTAAACTGTGTGATGGTGAGACACAAACAGCATATTTTTACCTGCACAATAATGCTTCTGAAGGCGACATACATTGTCAATGTGGAGACACAAGAGAAATTCATACTTTTTGCATCTGCAAACATTGATATAGCACAGGAAAAATTCTGTGATAAGGCCAAACCTTTTTTTTTAAGTTTGTTTCATGTATGTGTGTATTTTTTTATGTTTTAAATTTTTTTTTATTTTTTTAAAGATTAAAAGCAAAATTTTCCATTGTAAAAAATACATACTGGGTGGCTTCTTACCTGGAAAATAAATATCTACATCACAGTATGATAAAATTCATTTTCTATAAAATTTAAATACCAATCATATTATCTTGCTATCAAAAGAAACACTACATTAATATTTCCATATTATTCAAATAACAGGAAAAATTAAGAGCTTGTTTGAGGACCGGTTGGACTTGGTCATTGGAAAGGGTGACATAATTTCAAATGTTTGCCTTTGCTCTCCTTTTGAAGGGTAAATATTCCTTGGTTGCTCATTGAAATTCAGTTAATGAAAAAGGTTTAGCCTTACAAATGCTGGCTACATTTCAAAACCGTAAGATTGATTTTCAAATTTATGATTCATGCAACTTAAGGTCAGTATGACACAAACAGATTAGCGTTCCATAGAAGAAAAATACATCACTAACAATGACACGTTTTGAGAGTGACCAGTAGCTCCAAAAAAGGCAGGATTTGGGGGTGAGGGAGGGAGGAGGGGACAGGGAAGTTGTTGATACTTATACACCCAAGTCACAAGAAAAGCTCATGGTTAGCATGGTTGGAGCGGAGTTGGGGGTTCTAAAAGTCCTAGAGCTTGGCAGTTACCTACCATATAATTAGCACATGGAAAACTGCATAGGCATTGCTCCAGGCCCAGATGTCTGCACATCCAAGGGCTGGGGAGTTAAAATTTGAAGCATGTTGCTAAGGAGCAAAGCTCACTTGACCACAAAAAGCTCAGCTGCGGCACACGGTGTTTTTGGTAGAACCATAAAGGAAATGGAGAGATCGCCATTTGCAGTGGGTTTGGAAATACTGCTAAGCTGATGAGTGGAAATAGAGATCACATACACCAAACATTCCCCATAGTTAAGGGGTTTATAAGTGAGAAATCTGGTCCCACAGAATTCGTTAGAATGTCACCCTCGAAGGCAAGAGGAGGATCCTGTTTGTCTAGAGATACACTTGAACCCAAAGCCCTGGCATAAGGGGGAAAAATCCAAGGCAACCCCTCACAATTAGCTTTCATGGGATGGAGTTCTGAGATGGCTTGAGTACTCGAGTGAGACACACAAAGATTGAAACTGATGCATTGTGAACAAAGCTTTCAAAGCTCACCCATTTCCAAATGATTTAATCAGTGTAGAAAGCCAACCGGACTAATTTAGATTTGAGATTTCAGGTCTAAGGCAGTCTGGCTGCTTATATCAATCAGAATATCAGGACAAATATCAAATAATCCCCTCCCTTTGTGCTGTTTTGATGCAGCCTAAGCGTGCTTTGCATATGACCAACTGGGGCTCACATTAGAGACATGGGTAATCCACAGGGATTTTCTGTTTAGTTTTAGATGTGACTTTTTCTTTTCCATTACACAAAGGATTATTAGTGTTAGGGCTAGAAGCGACTTTAGAGATTACAAAGGTCCACCCCTCACCCCCATATTACAGACAAAGAAACTGAGGTCTAGAGAGGTTAAGTATCTCATCCAGTATCACATAGCAAATGGAAATGTGTTTGATTTTTCACTTAGAATTTGCTTGGAAAACAATAATGCTATATAGGGAATAACTGATTCAAGAAGAGCTGGGAACCTGTCCAATTTCCCTATCCTGCCCCTCTCCCATAATTCACTCCATGCCTTGAATAGCCTGCTCTTTCTGGGACTGGTACAAGTTCCCCTTCTTTTGATCCTTTCCAGAAGCTAGAGCAGATGGCCAGATGCTTCTGTTGCAAAGAGGGAGTTGAGATGTCGACTGAGCAAACATTCAAGAATGCTGACTCGGTGAAATTTGTATGCAGAGGATCCATTTCAACAACCTAGAGGGAGATAATGGAGCAGGGACTGTACAGGTTGTCCCCAAAGTCTTAGAGCCGCTATAATAGCTTAAAACGATTCAATACCTGATTCAGCTTTAAGAGCTTAAAACTTCCTAAAGATTTGATTCCTTTGCGTGATTAGTGAATTTCCATCAGGCAGCTGTCAGTTCCACTCTCGAAGAAGGCATGCCCTTACAACTCATTGGTTGCTTGGCACAATCTGAATTTTTTACCCTTTCCAAACCTTCCATGACTTATTTCTATCCAATTTGACTCTTTGGTGCCCTTTACCCCCCACTCTCAAAAAGGATATCTTGCCCCCTTCTACCTATTTCACTTATAATTAGTTCATGTATTCTTTGTTAAGAATTCTCTGCCTATAAACTTAGTGCTAATCTAATGGAAGGGATTTGAAGAAGAACATCTTTTCTGAATTTCTGAATTTTTCTGAATATTCTGAATTTTTGTAGAATTGAGAGCTGGAAGGGACATTTGCAGATCATCTAATATGAAGATGTCATTTTATAGATGAGGAAATGGGCTCTGAGAGGTGGAGCCTAGATGCTCAAGCTCCTAACGTCCAATTGGAGCATCTTTTCCAATCCCTTGCTGCAATCTGAATGTAATTAACCAGAGGGGTTTGGGGAGTCTCTTGCTGTTTGCTTTGTCTTGTAGTTTCCAAATCTTACAGGGTTTAGTCAATAAAAAGATGAGTTTACCTGATATTTATCTATAGTATCATTTAAATTAATTCTATATCAAAGAATGTATTTTTGCTTGATTTGCTGAATTTCATAAAATTAGAGCTCCTTGAAGGAAGGAGTATTTTATTTTTTGTTTTGGTATTCCCAGCGCCTGATAGTTGGCTTGCTGATGGTTGAATGGGAATCATAAAATCATGGCATCACAGGATTTAAAACTGGAAGGAACCTTTCTGACGATCCAGTACAACTGTCATCTTCTAGAAAAAAGAGGTCATTAAAATTTACCATTTCTCTTAATGATTTGGGGGTAAAGCTGAATGGCCTGGAGGTTGTTGTTTAGTTGCATCTGACTTTTTGTGATCTCATTTGGGATTTATACAGGGACTCAGGGGACATTTATCTCTGAAAGGATGTGGAGTCCAAAGAGCTGGGTTCAACTCCTGCTTATTTCCTGTATGACACAGCAAATATTCAATGTTCTAAGTTCAATTTAAAAACAAAGCAAGACAAAATAAAAAAAAAACAACTTTATATTAACGTTCTTGCAATAGGTTTTAAGTCTGGAAAATGAAAGGCTAGGAATGGGGAATGAGCATGATGTAAAGGCAGAGGGCCCAGGTTCAAATTATACCTTCAACATTTTTTACTGATGTGAATTTAGCTGTCATGCAATTTCTCTGGGCCTTAATTTTTTGATCTGTAAAATGAAAAGTGACCTCTGAGTTTTCTTCCAGTTCTACATCTATGATCCTCTGATTTTATGCATGTTTTTTAGTGTATGCGATTTTTAAATGCACTTCTTAGACTAAGAGGCTTTCTCTGAAGTACCAGTTTACAATGCAACCATTGGATATATCATTTTTCTTCTGTTTTGAACGTAACTAGTCCCGCTCTTTCCTTGGGACACTTCCTCAACTAGACTCAGATTTATGTTTTAGCCCTGTATTTGATTAGAAGATTTAATCTGCAGGAAAACCTGTTGCTAGTTCAGCCAAGATCAATTCTCCCTTCAGCAATCAAGGCACACAACTTCAGTGACAATGTGGAAGAACCATGGCCATTAAAAAGGGACCACATTTGGTAAATCTCTTGGGTTCTTGTTCAAGTTTCATTCTTTTCTAAACACACCATATTTGCTTCTTAAAAACAGATCTATTCTGTGTATTGTGGAGACCTTGGCCTTGGTGTGGATTTCTTGTGATCACCCAACGCTTTCCTTCCTTCATTAGTTCAACAAACCCATCTACATCTTTAATCTGTTCTCTGCATTAGGTGTGAACTCACTTGCAAGGATCAAAGAAATACTACATTGAATGATATATCTGACTTGACAGAGAACAGATATATCCCTATGGTCATAAAAATAAAGCTCAGTGAAAAAATGCTGACCTTTGAGTCAGAGGCTTTTGGGCTTTAAATCCCAGCTCTCTCATCTATTGGGCATATGTCTCTGGACAAATCACTTAACCACTCTGGGACTCAGTTGCTCCATCTGTACAATGGACGGTTTTGGACTAAATGCCTCCTAAAGGCCATTCCAGGTCCTAACTCTTATATTCCTATTTGGGCAGGAAGAGGATGGACAGACGTCTTAAGAAAATGAGCAAGAGTGAGGATTTGAGATGGCCTGGGGGGAGGGGAGGGGACGCAAACATGGAAGCTACATTCACTGCAAGATTTCTCTGTACCCTACAAAATGGAACTTAATTGATAAAGTCCTTCACCAAGTCAAGACGACAAAAGGCATCACTCATTTTTTGTTTGTTTTTGCAGCTTTGCTTTGTATCACCATCGACTGGGGAAGGATGGACGCTGGTGATCACTTAGTGCTGGTGAACTCCTGAGCTTTCTTCCCACCTCATTACCACGCCATTTTCAAAGCATTCTCGCTCAAGGACTGGAGGACGGACCGTGATAGTCACGAGTACCCACATTCAAGGGACGTTTCACAAACAACCTTCCCCTCCCGAGGACAACAAAGAAATCCCTCCCCCCAAGATACAGAGAAAACACAAATGAGCTAGGCAATGGAATGGAATGACACCCCATAAGTAGCACTGTCAGAATTGTGAGAACCAAGCCAGTCCTTCTTAATCCTCGAACACTTCCAAGAACAGAGGGGGAAAGAGTTCTGTGGGGCACTCCACCTTCATGTGTAGGAAGCGGCTGGCGTGGCAGGCGCCAATCATCCGTAGGTCTGTCACCTTCATCAGCAGCTTTGGCCAAAAGTGTGCAACGTGGTGTTTGCGGTAATTGATATAATGTTCAAAGGCCAGCAGGAAGCCCTCCTGACATTTCTCTATCCTCTCCACACTGGCGAGTCCTGGACGATCTGAGGAGAGGAGGCAAAAATCTGAATGTTATCTATCGTCAGGAGCCAGCACGGCCGAGGGAGTCAAGTGCCAGATATGGAATTGGGAAGGTCTGGCGTCTAAACCTGCTTCTGAGAACTCCTGGTAGGGTTACTGGGAACAAGCCATCCCACTCTCTGAAACTCAGTTTTTTCATTTGTAAAATAGAGATAACATCTGTCATTTTTGTTGTACAAGGTTGTTGTAAGGTTCAAATACTCAAACAAGACAATTCATGTAGGGCTCTTTGCAAATAGAAAACACGAAAATAAACCTATCATTTATCTTGGAAGTGAAAACTCTGAATGTAGGGACTGGTGGTCGTTAGCGTGGGTGATGGCAATTTGGCCAATATTAATAGCTTAGTAAACAGTAGGAAAATGCTTTGTTTTTTAAAATGAACAGTATAATAGCAATCGATTACAGAATTTGTTCCTTTTATCCAGAGGGAATGGATAGTGTACAGAAGGGAACCTGATCTCAGACATTTACTTTGGAGTTTGGTTGTTTTAGTCATGTCTCACTCTTGGTGACCCCATCTGGGGTGTTCTTGGCAAAGAAAATGGAGGAGTTTGCCATTTTCTTCTCCGGCTCATATTACAGATGAGAAAGCAGGGCTAAGTGACTTGCTCAGGATCACACAGCTAGTAATTGTCTGAGGCTGGATTTGAACTCATGAAGATGAGTCTTGACTCCAGGCATCATGCTCTGTGCACTGTGGTACGCCCTAGCACCCTACTCCTTTACTAGCTGTTTGATTTTGGGCAAGCCACTTAAATGCTCTGAGCCTCAGTTTTCTCATCTGTAAAATGGGGATAGGAATATCTGTAACTCTCACTTCATAGGGCTGTTGTGAGTATCAGATTTCACAAGACATAGAAAATACTTTGCAGAGACCATAAAACACAATGTAGATGTTGATTATTACTGTTATTCTTTTTTCTTGGGGTTGGCAACATCGTGTAGGGTATAAGGAGCTGATCGGGTCAGGAAGACCTGTGTTTAAGTCCCACCTCCAACACAGCATTGTCGTGTGACTCTGAGCAAGTCATTTAATGTTTTAGGACCCCAGGCAGCTCTGCCAAACTCTAAGTTGTAGAATCTGTACTGTATGACCATGGACAAGTCACATAACCTGTTTGCCTCATCCGTAAAATGAGCTGGAATATCTATGTCAAGAACATGTCAGATGGGGTCATGAAGAGTTGAGCCTGATTAAAATATTCAAAAAAAAATGGAACTGCATTGGTTATGTTTCTGCCCTGGCATTCTTTATACCCATATAGCCCTACTGCTGTGTCCCAGTTGGGGACCTCATCAGTTCCCATGAATTGAAAAATCATTTCTCTGTGCGTGATTCCCAACTCCATGTATTGTTCCTCACTCAAGTCTTTGGAGCTCCAGTTGCTCATATTTATACCTACTCATTGGATATTTCAAACTGGATCTACCCTGGGCACCTCAAACTCTACATAACCAAAGCAGAACTCATTATCTTTACAGTCAAACTTACTCTTCTTCCATATTTGCCTATTTTTGCCAAGGGCGGCTCCACATCTTTGGTGTAATCCTTGACCCCTTACCCTCTCACTTCACATAGCCAATCAGTTGCCAAATATTGTCATTTCTAATTCCCCAATAGCTGCTCTCATCCATCCCCTACCCTCACCCCCAGCTACTATACGAATCCAGGTCCTTTCCATCTGGAGTAGTACTAGAGCCTCTAAAGTTTTTCTCTACATCAATCCGTCCTTCTCATAGTTGCCAAAGTGATTTTACTAAAGCAGAGATAGGTTTAAGCATGCTATTTTTTTCTTTAATAAAACCAACGTTTCCTTATTGCCTCTAGAAAGGGAACAACCACTTATTAAGCACTTGCCAGTCGCTATGCTTGGTGTTTAAAAAATATTATCTTATTTGATCTTCACAAAACCCCTGCCAGATAATTGCTATTATTATTCCCATTTCACAGGCAGTTAGAGGGTTCAGTGACCTGTCTAGGATCCTGCATCTAATAAATGTCTGAGGCTACATTTGAACTCAGATCTTCACAACTCCAGAACCAGCTCTTTATCTACTGTCATAGAGCCGTCTAGGAAGAAATATATAAAACTTTGTTTGTTTTTAAAAGTCCCTCACAACCATCTTCTCTCCTCGGATCTTCCCCTGTACCTAGAATATATTCTCTCCTCATAGCTCTATTTCTTTCTCTTTTTATTTTATTTCATTTTTTGCTCCATTTCTTAGAACTCATTCTTTCCTACAAAATTACCTTCTCTATGAAACCTTTTCAACTCAGCTATTAGCACCCTCCCCCAACATACCTGGTATTTACTTTATGTATGCTTATAATTAACCAATTAACAAGCATGTATTAAGTAGTTACTATGTGTCAGGCACTGTCTAGATGTTCAGAATACAAAGACAAAAGCGAAACAATCCTAGCCATCTAAAACAGGTTACATTTTAATTGGAAGGACACTTATACTGAATACAAAAAGTTACTTTTGGGAAAGAATATATTTGTCAGCTACTGAGGTGCCTCCCCAAAATTCCAGACAGTATCAATAGAGAGCGCTTGAGCTGAGTCTTGGAGGAAATGAGGGATGGCCATCTGTTCATAAATGGCTTGTATGATAGAAAGGAAACTCTCTGAAGGCAGGTATTGTTTTCATTTTTGTCTTGGTCTTTCTTTAAGGTTTTCATTTTGGTGTTTGTTTTGTCTTGTTATTGTCAGTATTGGTGTTTTACAAATATTATCTTATTTGATCTTCACAAAACCCCTGCCAGATAATTGCTATTATTATCCCCATTTCACAATCAGTAAGGGTTCAGTGACCTGGCACCTAGTAGATGCTTAGTTTATTATTATTAATGTTACCTTTTCTCAAAGGAGCTCAGACACTGCCATCCTGCTCTATTCTTTTAGATGTCATGTTCACACACTATTGTGAAAATTAACAAAATGACGGTTAAAATGGAATAAAAGTTTCAGCATGCTTGTTGATGATAATGAATATATGCCTGCTGCCTGCTAGAACAGTTCTCCCCTGTCCCAGATTTTCCCTCTCTGGTCTGTCCCACAATGATAGCCCAGCTACTGCTATATTGAGACCTCAAAGTAGCATTTGGCTCAATCAACAGAAACCCTAAATAATCTGAGCTAGCATTTATGCCAAACGCGTTTTTGTATGTTACTTCATTTGATCCTCACAACAACCCTAGAGAGGCAGTGCTATTATTATCCCTATTTTATGGATGAGGAAACTGAGGCAAAGAGTGTCAATGTCCAGCCATTGATGGTCACACAGTTATTGATGAGTCAGGATTTGAACTGAGATTTTCCTACCCCCAAGTCCATCATTCTGTCCACACTTGCCTTACTGAAGAACTCATTACCTCACCTTCTCTACAGTGCAGAGCTAGAGCTCTGATTCATAACAAAGCCCAAACCAACGTGTGCTATGAACAGGGAATATTTCTCTGGGAAACTTTTGTCTTTTTTTCTTTTTTGACTAGGTGACTAATTAAGGTCATGTCTCCTCTGCCTTTCAGAATCAGCAGTCTCCCTTAAAATCTGACTCAAACATTACTTTCTTCATGGAAGCTTTCCCTGATCCCCTTGGGAACCTTCCCTCCCTAAGATTTCTTTCTATCTACTCTAATATGACTAGAACCCCAGTCTCTGAGTTCCCAGGTCTGGGATCTTTCCAATGTGTAACAGGGACACTGCTGATTTTGTTTGTCCTTCCTTTTCAAAGGGGACCATGACATTGGGGAGGAGATGCCGTGACATGTAAGTAAATTGGATTTAAGTGAGGGAGGGCTGTACAGGATCACCTGCCTCACATCGTTCTCCATCCCCAGGGTCCAGTGGCCAGATATAGATCAGGATGACTGGAGATAGCCCTGGATGCAATGGAAGACCTTGAGCTTTTTAAACTACAATCTTTTTTTTTTGTTTGTTTTTTAACTAGGCCATTCTTTGCCTCATTTCCTACCTAGTCTTAAATCACTGTTTGAGTGTTGTCCCAGTAAAATTGAAATCTGATGAAGACCTTAGCTTAAAAAGGTCAAGATCTCCCACCGCATTCAAGGTCATCTCTGATCTATATCTGGCCACTGGACCCAGATGGCTCTGGAGGGGAAAGTGAGGCAGGTGACCTTTCATAGCCCTCCCTCACTTCAGTCCAATTCACTTGTATGTCAAAGCATATGATGCTACTAATAAAAAACCAATGGTTACTTGTTTAGAGTTTCCATGGAAAGTTCCAATATGGTGTTAACTAAAGAGAATCAGGTCAGCTGATTCTAAAATCACAAAATGTGAGAACTAGAGGGAACTTGGAAATCACAATGTCAAATCCATTAAGGAAAGGACTTGTGCAAGGTCACATACTTTGTCATACTTGAAGTTATCGAAGATTTGCAGTGGAGTAAGTGCCAGGATAGATTTGCAGTTGATAAGGACTTTAGGATCATCTAAACCAGGGCTTTTTAAACTTTTTCCTGTCACTCTCATGACCCTTTTCACCCAAGAAATTTTTAGTGACCTTGGGTATGTAGATTTATAAAAGAGGTATCAAAATCAAGTATTTATTGATAAAAACCATATTTTGTGACCTCTATGTTCAATTACAAGATCCTGCAAGGGATTTTGAACCACAATTTAAGAAGCTGGGATCTAGACCAGCTCCTTATGAAACTCCAATAAAAATCAACCTCTAGCAGTTCTGTATATTGACTTTGAAAACCATAAATGAACACTATCTATGTTATACTAAATTTTTATTTATTTTATAAACATTTTCCTGATTACATTTTAATCTGTCTTGGGCTGCACTTGGGAAATTTATGTGGGGCCTTATGTTTGCCACTGGATCTAGATTAATCCTCCCAAAAGGGGGAAAACATGGCCTAGGAAGGTGAAATTTGTAGCACAATGTCACACAAAGAATAAGTGGGAGAACTAGGATTGAATTTAGGCTGTCTGCTCCACTGGACCATAGGATTTTAAGCATTTCAAATTAATTGTCACAACCAAGGGCTAATATAGAATCTGGGGTGCCTGACTCCCTGACCATTGGTTTCTTTTGAGACCTTGAATCCAGACAGAGAGCAGAATGGAGTGTCCAGTCACTCTTGCACATTTCCTACGTATTAACAAAACAGAAAAAAGCAAGGTTGGACAATATGAATGAAACATTTGTTCCAGGAAACCTTGACAAGAGGCAACCTCTGTGGGTAACAAAGGATTGTTGTACAATCTGACCAAAGGTAGCTTGGCCCTTGAGGCCATGTGGCCAGTGTCCACCATTGAACAATCCTACCCAGAAGGGAGGGAATGAGCTACAAAACCAAAGAAAACATGAACACTCAAGATCAGTATTTCTATTTACTCTTGGAAGGACAATGGCTCGGTTGGCAAAGGGGAGCCCCAGGCAGGATCCTCACCTGAAGACATGAGCAGGACTGCTTGAAGGAGGGCTACTTCAGTGTCATCCAGGTTGAAAGAAGACAATGACATACCCAGATCAAAGATGGCATCAGACACCACTCCAAGGCCTCCGTTTTTCAGCTGGCCCCTTGTCACAGCCATCTCCCCATTTAAGGTAAGAGTCTCACTCTCTGGGTCATAGCGCACTGCTGCTCGGAGGGACATGATCTCCATACAGCAGCCTTTCAGCAGGATGATCTGATCTTCACATGGCAGCTGGGGAGAATCAGCCCATGTCAATAAAAGAGATGTTAATAAACCCACCCAAGTGATGTCTATGGGTAATCAGCCCACGATCTTACAGATTAGGAAAGCAAATCCCAAAGAGAGCCCGTAATTGTCCAAGGTCACATAGGCAGGAAGTACCAGAGATGGCATGTGATCCAGATCCTGGGCCTTAAGTCTGGCGCTCATTGGGCAGAATGAAGTCTCCTGGCCATGGGGTAGACAGACTAGAGTAGGGACTATTTGGGAGTAGTTAAAGCAGAAACCTTATTTTAATGAAGTTTGGGAAATGATGCTAACGGAATGCTTATTTCTAATCAGGAACTGCCCTACTAATGAATGTTTCCGGAACCCCAACACTTTAGGAGACAGGAAAACAATCTTGCCAGGTCCCTTTCCCTTTAAAAACAGTTCTTAAGGTCCTAATGGAGTGTCCCCTAGCACCTGGGCAGGTTGCTGCCAAAAATATGTTCTTTGCAGGAACGCTGCAAAAAAGAGATAGACTCAGAATGATTTTCCCAGGTTCCTTCTGAATCCTCAAGAATATATTAGTTTTGTTTATTGTCAAAAATTGCACAGGGGGAACCATGGGATATTTATATGAGGGGCCTCCCTCAGCTCATTTAGAAAGGATAAATATCTGGCCAGTCTGTGAGTGATTTTTAGCAGCAGGGTCCATAATGCCTTGTGCACCCCATCAAGCAAAGGATGAATTGGTCTTTGTCCACTGGGTCATTACATGTCTCTGCATCAATAGTGAAAGAAAATTAATGGCGGTCCATTCCAGCCTCTGGAGGCCAAGGTCAATTGAACCCCCTTCATTGTTCAATCTTTGCCTAATTCTTTGTGACCTTATTTTGAGGTTTTCTTGATAAAAAATACTGGAGTGGTTTACTATTTCCATCTCCAGCTCTTTTTACAGATGAGGACACTGAGGCACACAGGCTTAAGGGACTTGCCTGGGTCACACAGCTAGTAAGTATCTGAGGTTAGATTTGAATTTGGGAAGAGGAGTCCTCTTGACTCCATCCAGCCGGGTGTTGTATCCACTGCATAGCCCAGCCTCATCTCAGAAGCCCATTCTCGGTCCCTTTGCTTTGCTGAAGAAAGGGAGAAAAGGATTTAAACTGGGGAGTCCAGGAAAAAGTAGGGAGCTCCCCTCTGAAAAGCCTGTCTCTCCCATTCTGTGGTTCACACCTTTCTTCATAATGAAATTGAATGAATATCCCCGTTTTTCCTTTTTCCAATGTCGTTGTTACGGTATAAAATCATCTTTTCAGATGTCTGAAGAGTATCTTTTTTATCACTTTCTTATGCTATGGAACATAATTTGTTCAGCCGTTCTTTACTGATGGCTGCCAGGTTTTTGCCACAGAAACGATGGCCTCAATATGCAAAATGAGATATTTTGGACATGGCTAACGCGGGAATTGAATCAGTAGCTGAGATCTAAATAGATTTCCTCCCAATGGGCTGGGGACTGGGTGCAATAGGAAGCTGCCTTGACAATAAAAGCAAAGAGAATACCAGTGGTGGAAAAAACATAATAATTACGCACCCAGAAAAAAGTGCTGCATTTAGATTTATGTCACGGGACTAGTGACAACCCAGAAGTACTGGGTCATGAGGCAGCCAGGTGGTGAAAGGGGAACAGTTTCGAACTGGGAATGAGTTCTAATCCTATCTCAGATACTGTTCTGGCTTGTGACCCTGAGCAAGCCACTTCATCACCTCCGTCTCAGTTTTCTCCTCTGTAAAATATAAAATAGCCTTTCCCTCTCATGGGAGAGTTGAAATAAGATTATATGTATGTCTAATACATAAATGTATGTCTACTAATAAAAGTGTGAGCTAATGTTAGTTATTATTATGAAGCAGGTGTAAACCATGCTTGAGTTTGGAAGCTGTGGATCCATCGCCAGGGCCTTTCATAAGATGCTAGTATAGTGGAAAGAGACTGGATTGAGCATCACAGGACCTGAGTTTGAATCCCCATTCTGCCATTTTTAAGAAGAGCTTGACTGGGTCCTTTTGGCTATGAATCTTGTGTTCTTATGATCTCCTCATCGGGAGAAGGACCCTAAAGGTGGCCATCCCAGGCCATCTCTGAGCTCAGTCTTCCTTTGGCTACTGGTTCCGAGACACAAATGGCCTGGTTGAAGAGAGCTATTCCACTGGAGGAAACAACCTTATTCTCTGCCAGTTGAAAAGCCTCTCTTGAAAGAGGCAAACTTACCCCCACAGACTCCTCTCCACTTGATTTACTTTTAGGTCCCCTTCCAGAAGAGAAGGACTAACTAATTGGTAACTGTCAGAACTAATCACCCAAGAGAAAAACAAAGAAAACCAAAAGCAGAAAATTCATCCCACACATGTCTTAAAGACAGTGGCCAGGATTTCCATTGGACCTTGCTGGGATGCTGGATGAAAATTATCCATCCCCCTTCTTTGCAGATTAAGTATTTTTTTTAAAGGGTAAATGACTATCTTTAGAGGATGGTCTGGTACAAAGGGCTGGACTAGATTATGCCTCTGGCACCATTTTAGTTTTGATTTTAGAGGAATCTGGGCTTTACCCTGTCTCCTTGGACGTAGAGATGAAGGGTAATTACATACACCTGTACCATGATGGAGAATGAGACATTTTAATGAGCGTATTTCCATTTTCTCTCCACTGGTGCTTTCAAATGATTCAATTCCTCTCAAGTAATGTGAGATTTTAAACACCAGCCATTCCTGAGAGAGTCTACAGATTCTTTCTGCAGAGGAGGAACCCAGGAAAATATAAAACCAGCGAGAATGATCTCCAAACAAACTCATTTCCTTACCTCACAAAACATAGGCAACTTTTTGGCAAAATCCACCACTCTCGTAATTGCTGGTGTGATGATTTTTGTAAACTGGCTGAAGGCTTCTAAGTCCACTTTTCCACCTTCTGGGGCATTGACTATTGGTGCCTGTCCAATGTCTTCAGGCTGAGGATATTAAATCAGAGAGATTTAAGTAGAGAAGGAGCATCGCCCTCCCTTGAAGATCACTCTCACAGGAAGGAGGAAATCTGGATTTTTTTTTCACCTGGTACAGAATACGTATCTTTCATTAAAAAAAGGAAAGAAATTGCCTCTTTTCTCTGATCAAAGATACAAATCAAAGTTGTTGCGGGAACAGGACGCTAAGAATTCAGATCGAAAAACATACAGATCCAGGGAAGATTTGTGAATGTTTTTAATTTAGTGAGGGACCGGTGAAAGAGCGTGAAAAGGAAGGAAATATATGCAAAAATCCTTGGAAGTCGGAAAGCCTGGATTTTCCCTAAACCCAGTATAATTCAATTCAATTTTTAACAAATATTTCTTAAGCTCTTATTGCGTATGAGGTGCTATGTAAGGATATTCTCTCGGCTCGGAGGGAAGGGAAAGGATGTTATTAGGATGGAGGATTCTCCTCATTATGGTGAGGGATAAAGTGTACCCCAATTAATTATTCATGACAGGTAATGTTAACGGTAACTTGAGTGCAAAGAAGAGTCAACAGTGATCCGGCTTTTGGGTTGGAACAGCAGAAAAGCTCTATGTTTATCTGGGGGGACTCAGGTATTTTCCAGGTGTTTTAAGGTTCTTTGAGAACACTGAACTTGAGGCCTGAAGCAAGGAGTAGGATAAACGATGTTCTATCTCACCAGCTGTAGAAAGAGATGTGCTTTTGATCTAGCTCTTGGGGTCATGAGTCTGGATCTAGCAGCTGGCTAGCTCTGCCACTTTGGGGGAACAGATCTAGGTCTTGGAAATCTACTTTGCCCAAAGAAACTTGAACGGGGGGGGGAATTGTGAGGTCCACTATGTAGATAATTAAATTTTTTGTTCTTGAGCCATTTTTAAGTTGGGTCCGATCTTTGGTTTTCTTGGCAGAAATATGGGGAGTGGTTTTGCCATTTCCTTCTCCAGCTCATTTTACAGATGAGGAAATTGAGGCAAACAGGATTAAGTAAGTCCTTGTTGGAGATCACACAGCTAGTAAGTATCTGAAAACAGATTTGAACTTGGAGTTGAGTCTTCCTGACACCTGGCCCAGTGCTAGGGACATTGAGCTACTTTGATAATTGAATATAGAGGGCTAGTTTACAGCACAACAGTGCTAGTCTTTGGGAGACAATTTACTAAACATTTAATTTTGCCATGGGCTTTCCCCACTGAATGAATACTGACTCCCATTATTGATTGGATCAAATCTACTAGGTTGAATACATCATTCAACACCTTCTATCAGGTAGTCTTACCTTACTTATCCAACCTTCTCTCTCACTCTTCCCCCATAAAAATTCTGGCTTCCATTCAGATCAATCACCATCCCCTTTTCCCACACTAGCCAGGGGCTAGCTCTCCTCCATGTATTCTATTCCTCCTTTTTAGAATAATATCCCCTCTATCCCATCCCATCCAAATCCCATGCTTTCTTCTAGGTTCTGTTTTTTTCCACGAAAATTTCCTTTCCTTCCTACTTCAGCCAAAAATGGTACTAGGAACAGAAGTCTTGGGTTGCATTTTGGCAAAGGGAAAAGTCGGGACTGACACAGGTAGGAATCAGGGAAGGCTTCAAGGAGGAAGTGGCCTTGGATGGGGCCCTCTACAAGTAGGGCATCCTTATCACCCAGGCAAAAACCTCCATGTCCTTTCAGAGAGACTCTAGTGCTTCCCACTAACTGTGCCCTCCCCCTGTTGCCCGAGTCAAGAAAGCAAAACAAGTTCAATGAGTTATTTACTCATATAATTTTTCCTGTTATTTCCCAGCCCTCCCCAAGCCATATTTGAGTTTAAAAAAAAATAAGACAAAGATGATTTTTTCTTATTCTCTTCTCACTCCCCCACTGGCAAATTGCCTCTGTCAACAGTAGCTGAACTAACCTTCAGAGGGTGTGGCAAGACTAGTGGTTACAGCCTCAAGGGAGAATTTTTAGCATATTATATAACACATTCTGGTAATGTCTGCCTGTTTGTATTATCTGGCAGTCCCCACTGTCAAGTTTTTGGTGTTGTGGGTTTTTTTTTAAGACAAAAAAAAAGCAGGTTTCTGCTCCCCTCTCCCCCAGTTTATACCAACAATGACAATATATTTTTTTGGAGATGGAGTAGCAATTAAAACATAAAGCTAGTGATCTGCTGGCTTTCCCAATGTAGTTTAAATTTATGGAAATAGGACATTTGAAGTGCGTTTCTTGTACTTTTCCTTTTTTCCTCCCCAAACAGAGATCATAGGACATGCTTTTGCTCTCAGAAGAAATTTCACTTTTCTGCTTTCTTTGCTAGTGGCTTTTATGTCTCCAGTGCTTTTCATATTTAACAAGGTGCTTTTCCCTAGGAGGTTGATAAAGTTGATATTATTATTCCCATTTTGCAGAAGGGGAAACTGAGGCTCAGAGGTCACACAGATGCTAAGTGTCAAATCAAGCAAAGAACATTTATTCATAGTGTTGACTAGGTGCCAGGCAGTGTGCTAAGCACTCACGATGCAAAGAAAAAGCAAGAAGATCTTTTGCCCCTAATGACATGGCCAAGATTGGATGGGGGCTTCCAAATTTTGTGCTCTTTCCATTACAGCCCATTGGTTGTAGGAATGGGAGGAAAATCTTCAAGTTAAGTTGTTTCTGATTTGAGAACCCGGGGCAGGGTGGTGGGCATTGTCCCATCCACTTTAATAGTTCCAGACTTTGAAATTCTGAATAGTCAAGGGACTCAGGTTTGGCAGATATGCAACCTGAGAGGGCAGTGAGTGAGTATGTGTGTGTGTATTGGGGTGGACAGAGAGTTCACATTGCTGGAGAAATAGTATCCCACTCCTACCCTTTTCCCACCTCCCTCATCTGTTTGTCTTTGATAGAAAATCTTTTTAAAAAAGGGAAAAACAATTTTTTTTTTACAATTTTAGGCTTAATAAATCCTTTAAAAAGCCCAAACCAAATCCACTGAGGAACAGAGGCTCGTGTTTAACTTTCCTTCCAAAGCACAGAAAAAGCAAAAGATGAAAATGGAAACCTTCAAGAGCAGACATCACTCAATCCAAGATTGGGCCATTGGCAGGTCTGTGAAAATCTTAATATGAAGAAAATTCTGAGAGGGAACCCTTGATAGTCTAGAAAATGGAAAATGTTCCAGATTGAACTGGCTTTGAAATGGGCAGGAGCTAAAAATAGGAAGGAGAGGTGCTGGCCTGGGAAACCCACCTGCATTGGGATGGACCCAGGAGGCTTTTTGTCATCCAGAAAGTGCAAGTAGCCGTTCAGCACAGAAAGCTGGCTCTCACAATGATTAGCTAGTGGACAGAGTCTGAGTTTGGAAGTCAGGAAGGTGAGTTCAAGTCCTGCCTTAGTTTCCTCATCTGTTTAATGGGACAACAATAGCACTTTGAAGGATGGTTGTCAAATGGGGCATATGTAAAGTGCTTTGCAAATTATAAAGATCTACATAAATGCACCTGCTGTAAGATGACATCATAGAAGAGATGCTTTTCTGCACAGGGAAAAGGAGCTTCCAAGCCTGATCTGGGATCCCCGGGCATCCCCGAGACCCCCTCAGAGGGCCATAAAGTCAAAACTGTTTTCCCAATAATACTGAGAAATTTTAATTTCGAATATGGGAAGTCGTAATGGATAGAACCCATGTAAGCAGGAGTCCTTGGCTGGGAGAACAGGGTATGAGGGCCCTGAGAGCCAGAGGGCTGAGAACTGCTGCTCTGCCCAATGGAGCCAGAGGCAGCTGCCTCTGCCGGGGCTGTCTGGGAGTCTGTTCAGAGCCTTTCTGAGACAAAGGCAAATTGTGTGTGACTCAGGACAGGTCTCTCAATAAAGGGAGCAGGTTAGATAATGTCTAAGGTCTCTGTCAGCTCTGAATCCATGCTCTAAGACACCCCCCAACATGTCCATATATACACATATGAACATGTCTGTACGGCATCATATACACATGAATGACAATGTATATAATTCACACAAACAACATCTGTACAGACTGCACAAATGCAGGTACAGGAAAAGAACTCCTAGGTCTACGAATGATACATATATGTGATTCATGCACACATGTGCACACCTCCAACAAATACACAAGGGAGACATATACATACATGCATGTAATATGTAGGACCCCTCCCCCCAAGGATATATGTGAAGAATATATATGAACGATGTCGGCCACTAGAGTGCAAAATACAGGCCCCTGCATATAATTCACATGTGGATGAATGAGAGATAGACATACAACACACATAAGTGTGGGAAATTGGCCACATCCATGTGAAGGACACATGTGTGCATTCCAGAGGAATGGCACTTGTGCACATGATGCACCATGAGTATGTCACACACGTAATTCATGGAGAAGTGACACAAAATTCATCAGGTAAGAACCTCACTGTATATGAATATGTGCACACATGTGTACATGTGGCAGTCGTACATACATGAGTGGTAAATTGGGCTTGGAGTGTGGATCACCCTGATCCCTCTCAAGTCCCTTCCTCCACCTTTGTCTACTAAGCCACAGATGGGTAGCAATCTGTATAGGTGGAGGGATTGACTTGAGATTTATGATGAAAATTTCCTTTTTTACACATGACCTTAATATACTGATGGATCTCTCTGTCACAAACACCCACCTGTGAGGTGGCTGCTATTACTACCCTCCCCAAGAGCAGCAAGTACTGCTCATTGCTTCTGTTTGTATCCCCAGTGCTTAGCCTTAGCCTGGCGCATAGTAGGTGCTTAATAAATGTTTGTTGCTTATTTTAGAATGGAGGCAACTGAGGCTTTGAGAAGGGAAATGATTCATCAGGGCCTTGTACAGCACTGTGTCTGTGGTAGGAATCGAATGCAGTACTTTTGGATTCCAGGCCCAGCCCTGTGGCCAGTGGATTTTGCTACATCTTGTGAGTCTCATTTATAAAATCATTTCTAAAGTCTCATGGATCTAAAACAAGATTCTAGCGACAGCTTCTTCCTAACTTTCTAGTCTTGAGCTTATGGTGAGCGGGAATGAGTTAACTTCTCTTGGAATGAAACTCCTTGGACAGTGGAGGTGCAGGAATGCTTCCATCATCACCATCATCATCATCACCATCATGATCATGATCATCTTCTTTTTCTTTTTTCTCTTCTTTCTCCTTTTCCTTTTCCTCTTCCTCCTTCTTTTCTCCTTTTCTTCTCCTCTTCCTCCTCTTCCTCTCCTTCTCCTCCTCCTTCTCCTTTCCCTCTTCTTTCTCCTCCTTTCCCTCTTCTTTCTCCTCCTTTCCCTCT
>JAJPUD010001820.1:164161-211639 GCA_023553655.1 Myrmecobius fasciatus
TTTCTTCTCCTTTTCCTCTTCCTCTTTTTCCTCCTTTTTTCTGTCTTTTTCCTTGTCCTTTTACTTTCTCCCCTCTTTTTCCTCCTCCTTCCCCTCCTCTTCTTCTTCCTCCTCCTTCTTCCTCTATTTCCTCCTCCTCCTCTTCTTTTTATACTGATCCTTGGAGTCAGGAAGCCATAGCTTGGGTCCTGCTTTTGACTTCCAAGCTGTGTAGCCGTAGGCATGGCATTTCAACACCTCTCAGGGATCCATGAGAACCCTCTCCCGATAGTCCCAGAGGAATTGTTGGTCTACCTCAGTGAAAGGAGTATTCAAGCTGAGAGACATCTCCACTGAAAAAGCTACAAGGTGTGGGGGCTACAGTGCTGCCCCGCTCTCAGGGAGTTCTGGGTCCAACGCCTATTTCTGAAAATTACTACCCACGTTCCCATGGCAAAGCAGTAATATCTCTACGCCTCAGTTTACCTGTAAAAGAATGAGTTGTGCTCCACAGTCATTAAAGCCCATTCCAGCTTGAAATCTATGATAATGTCACAGAAGGAAATGCTAGGTCTGGACTAGCTGTGTCTTGAGTGTGTATGTGAGTGAGTGTGTGTATTTTACAATTTTTTGGTACTACTTCTACACTACTCTTTCTCACTAGTGCTTTTGGCAGACATATTAAGCAGAGTCTGACGCTAACATGTAAATGAGTCTCTGTCCTACAAGAGATCATTTACATAGTTCCCAGCTTCTATGTAGTCAATTAGTGTTTCTGTAGCTCTCCAAGGTTCTGCGGTGTCCTGGCAGACAGTATTCAGTAGTTTACTGTGCTGGGGGCCGAGGGGAAGGGAATGAATTTACATCCCCAGAGTAATCCCTCCGCCTGACTCATCTCCATGTACAGTCCATAAATATGCAAGCTCGCTGAGCCACAGGGCTTAACTGTACCCTACTGTGTTCTGGGGTTCTTTCTGACAGAGGGCTGATGATGCAAGGTTCATTATTTCTATGAGGGAGGTGAATGAATGGCTCGAGAGGGTTCCCTGAGCCCAATCACAAGTGAGGATGGGGCAGAGGGGAGGAAGTCCTGAGAGCTCCCAAGCCCTCTTCCTGCTGCCCCTTCCCACTTTCCGCACCAAAGCTATTCTTATGGCAGAACTTCCAAGCTGGAAGGGATGTTAGAGATCATCCAGGATGATCTTCCTATTTTACAGATGAGGAAACCAAGGCTTAGTGGGAATAAGTGAATGGCCCTAGTTCATGGAAGTGGGAACCCATAAGCTAGAGAAAAGGCTCCTTCTCCCCCTCCTCAACCAACTTTCGCTCCAGAGACACGTGGAAACCAACTTGTGTCTTTTCAGCCCCACTGAGGGAAGTATTAAAAATGATACTCATTCTAAAATTGGCTTCGCTCTAACATATATGCCCTAGACACCATGTTCTGTCTGGCACATTACCTGTCTGAGGGACAGGGACCTGATTCCAAGGCTGGCCGGCTTTCCGTGACTTCTTCAGTCACCACTGATTACCATCCTAATGACGACAGCCAGAGAAAAACTTGCAGTCTGCAGACAAACTGTGGTGATGATCCAAGCCTCTGGTCATTATTGAGCGGCAGCTAGGTGGTACAGTGGCTAGAGCTCTGGGCTGCGAGTCAGGTACACCTGAATTCAAATCTGGTCTCAAATACTGTGATCCCCGGCAAGTCACTTAACCCTGTTTGCCTCAGTTTCCTCAACTATAAAATGGGAATTATAATAAACTTATCTCCTGGAGTTGTTTTAAGGACCAAATGAAATAATATTTATAAAGTGCTTAGTTCAATGCTTGGCACATAGTAGGTGTCATATCAATGCTATCACAATCTTCATCATCATGATCATGGTATACTGTGTGAATTATGTGGGTTAAAGGTGGTCTGCTATGCAGGCCAGGGGGAGATTCTGCCCTATCACAGGAATGATCTCCAGACCAAAGAGGCAGAAAAAAGGGCTCTGAAGATGCTAACCCAAGTCTCGTTAGCATATGGATGGCAGCCTTGTCAAAATTGAGAATAAAGGAAATTTAACTACAAAACTCAATGAAATAATAACCCAAGATGTGGCCTATGACCCCCAGCCTCCTCAGAATCCCCACTGGGTAAGCTTGACCTTCACGCAGACCGTCCATTTTAAGAAGGACGATACCTTCCAGCCAGATGGGGTGGTCAGAGAGGGCAGGCCTTTGACCTGGAGCTGTTTAGTTTGCAGAAGAGAAATACGATAAGGAGGGGGCCAAAAAGGCTGAATTTGATTATAGGAAGGGTGTGTGTGTGTGTGTGTGTGTGTGTGTGTGTGTGTGTGTGTGTGCCCTTCCTATACTCAAATTCATATATTTACAGGTATACTTGAGTATATACATTCTCAAATATAGATATAAATGCATATATTTAAATATATTTTTGAGTATATATATATATATATATATATATATATGTAAATAAACATTTGTGTGTAAAGTCACATATATACTCTTCATATACTCAAATTCATGTTTAAATATATACTCAAATATAAATACACATTTAATTATATATATTTGAATATATATATATATATACATATAAAAATAAACACACAACTCATGCGTGTGTGTGTGTATGTGTGAATGAATTAACCTTTTTTTCCTGCTTGTCCCCAGAAAGCTGAGCTGAGCATTGTGGGTAGAAATTTAGGGTAGAGACAAAATTAGACTTAATTTAAGGAAAAGCTGGCTCAGTCTTGGAGGTAGACAATAGTGGAATGGGCTGTTTTGGGATGCTGGGTTTCCCCTCCCTGAAGGCCTTCAGGTAAAGCTCTGATGACCACTTCTGACAGCCATCTCTATGGCAGCTACCCTTAGAGACGATAGTGGCTAAGGTTCCTTCCAGCTAAGAGATTCCCTAACAGGGCTGCAAGAGCTTTTCTAGAGAAGGGAAGGATGGCCTGGGCCTGCAGAGACTTCTGGGAATTGGAACTTTTCCACTCACCTTGTGAGGCAAGGAAATGGCGCGTCATTTGGGAGAAGGGCAGGAGAAACCTGGGGAAAAGGCCAGAGATTCACCTGGTTCCAGGATGCTCTTCCCACTCACTGCAGAGGAGGTTTTCCAGGGCTATGCCAGCCCCACACTGTGGGTTCCACGCCACTGATCCTTAGTAAGTTGGAGTTGAGCTCATTTCTTTTTGCTGTGTCCCAAATGGAGGCGTGCTGGGCTACACTTATTCTAGCTCCCTTCCAATAACTTTTCATTCATATTTCCCACTGGAAGCTTTGTTCCAGTGATTAACTGCGTGCATGAGTTGGGAGTATGAGGTTACAAAAAGAAAACACTTTTGGACCACTTTGTCACATATTGCTTATGTCTTGAGTACCAAGATGAGCCCCAGATATATTAGCAGCCATTACGGTGTTGATTTGGGGGACACCAGCCTGTCTGGAGGCATTCTGTGTTACGGTGTTATTCTGTATATTCATTATATATATGTATACACACATATATACATACATATAAAATATACATGTACATATATAAATATACACATACATATAAATATAAATTACATTATATATAGGTATAAATAGATAGATTAGATTAGATTATGGATAGATATTCCCTTCCTTTATGGCAACACTCAGGCAGTTACAAGGTACAAGTTACAAGATACAAGGTATAAGATACAAGAAGCACTCTCTGATCTCTGATTTCCCCCAGTTGTTGAAACTACTTGGTATCTACATTGTATTTGGGTACCTAGATGGCTCAGTAGATAGTGTACTGGACCTGGAGTCAGGGAAATATCAGTTCAAATCTGTACTATTCCCTTACCTGTTGTGTGACCCTGTAGGAACAAATCACTTAACCCCATTAGCCTCAGTTTCCTCACTTGTAAAAGGAACCAGAGAAGGAAATGGCAAACCACTCTAGTGTCTTTGCCAAGAAAACCCCAGATGGGATCATAGGGACTGAGCACAACTTAATATTTAGTTATCTGTGTTGTGGCTGAATCCTCCTTAAGGATGAAAGCTCCTTAAGCCGGATCTGCTTGCTTTTGTGTTTGTCTCCAAGGGCCTAGAACAAGTCCCTGGTACCCAATAATAGCTAGCATTTATATAGTGTGGTTAAATTTAACCCAGTCCTAATAGGCACATAATGAGAATCGGGCTCCTCTTTTCATTCTGAAAGACTTGGTTTAAGACTAGGCCAGGAAGTTTTCTACGTTCCTGGTGATCCACTGTACTTGGGTCTGGAGAACTGGAACTGAACGGAGGCTAAGAGACCATTTTCTTAGACCCTCTTACTTTACAGATGAAGAAGTTGAGAAGAGAGTCTAAGTAACTTATTCAAGGGGCAGAATCCGGATCTGAACTCAGAACTCCAATCCCAAATCCTCCCCTCTTCCCATTGTACTATACTATACTACCAATGCAGAGAAGCCATTTAATTGGGTCCATTGCCCGAGCAGACATTTTATATTGGGGTTTTACCCTATAAGATAATGATAAATAGACTGCTGGGCTTGAAACTGCCTCTCAATCTCTTTCCTACCTGTTGGTTAATATTCCTTTTTGAGTCTATTGCTTAAGGCACTGGATGGAATCAGGAGACAGCAGAGTTCAAATTCTTGTTGGAATCTTATTAGATTTGTGACTTTGGGTATGACACAATCTCTCCAAGACTCAGTTTCCTCACTTGTAAATTAGGAATAATCATGTTTTTTTCATTTCCTAGTTCATAGGATTGTTCATAGCAAGCCTTTGCCTTAAAGTGCTCTAGAAATGGGAATTGTTATTTCCAAGGGATAAAATGTAAATTGGGAGCAGCAATATTCAAAGGGATTATTAAACCAGGGACACTTTAGTGTGAATGAGATCACAAGGGATAAGAACAGGACTTGTAATTTCACTGGTAATGGACTCTTGAATCAGAAAACTTCTGCCAAAGTGGATTGGTACCTGCTGGGCAATTTCCAGTCTTTGAGGCCTGCTTGGGATTTTCTGAGTTCCCAAGTTGGCTCTCTCACCATGGGGCCACATCACCTCTCCCTGAGCAAAGTTAAGATCCTTTTTTTTTTAAAATTTTCTGAGAGCAAGTTTTGATTCAGGAAAGGGGTGATATTACAACACTTCTTTCCAGACTGATTTTATATTATTCCCTTCACACATTCTATGTTCCAGCCAAACTGCTGACTTGTTCTTTCTCAGTCATGACATTTCATCTCCCTCTCCTGTAACTTTGCAAAGGCTGTGCCCCCTGCCTGGCAAACCAATGCTATTCATCCGTGCCTTTTAGAAGCCCTAGTTTTCTCCCAGCCTCAGCTAAAGTGCCACCTTCTATATATCAGGAACCTTCTGATCTCTCTAGTTGGTGGAGTCTTTTATTTGAAAAGACTCTATTTATTTGTGTATATTTTATATTGATTTATCTATGTATATATTTGTTTTCTTCCCAGTAGAATAAAAACTCCTTGAGGGAAGGAGTATTTTGTTTTGTCGTAGCCCTGGCATCTGGATGAGAACCTGGTTGACAGTAAGCTTTTTGAATGAATGAAAATCAAGTGCATAAAAGAAAGTCTACCATAGAAGGGGAAAAGGGGTGGGAATTTCAGAGGTGGAGGGAGCGAGACATAAACTTCACCATTTTGCTGAAGGCAGATCCCCCCCCCCCAACAGACTGAAAATCATGAGCTGGCTCTGACATCCCTGGACTGGCCCTTCTTGGACACAGACCACATCCTGTGGGGTCTCACCAGAAATTTCCTCTTCTGCTTCCAGTGGCTGCCTTGAGCGTTGGTGGCCACGTGGGCTTCCGTGACCGTTCTGATGAGCTCCCATTCCTCGTCTGTCGGCTCTGGCTTGTGCCCAATGGTTTTCTGCAGTTCTTCCCGGCGTCTCTTCTCGCGATTTTCTTCTATCAGCTTCCTTTTTGCCAACCGTTTGCTGTCATCCAATACCACTGGAAGGGGCAGAAAAGAGAAAGGCGTATGAACACACACGGGAGACTAATCGCAACAGATCATCCGGACCAAGGCTTTCCATTTCGGAAGCTGGGAAACAAACCAGGAATGCCCAAGCACAGGGAGCCTGTCACATGCCAAGGGAGCCTGGGAATCGTCTCATGCAAAGGTTTCTTTTTCCTGCCCCTTGTTGCAAATTGCTAAGGCTTGGTGGAGAACCCCAGAGGTAACTGGTTTAATATGATGATGCTGAGTGAAACGAGCAGAACCAGGAGATCATTATACACGGCAACAACAATATTACATGATGATCAATTCTGATGGACATGGCTCTCTGCAACAAAGAATTGTCTCAAACCAGTTCCAACTGTTCAGTGAAGAAAGCCATATACATCCAAAGAGAGGGATATGAAATGTGAACCACAACATAACATTTTCATGCTCTTAATTGATGTTTGCTTGCATTGTGTTTCCCTTCTCTGATTTTTTTTTCTTGTAGATAGGATTTTTCTTGCACAACTTGTCAAGTATTTTATCATTATTAACATGTAATGGACTTAATTTGTCCTGCCATCTAGGGGAGGGGAGGAGACTGGGGGTAAAATTTGTAATGGAAAGCTTTGTAAAGATCAATGCTGGGGAACTACCCATACATATGTTATACAAATAAAAAGCTTTAATTAAAAAAAATATGATGGGCCCTTATTCACATGAATAAGTCAGCCTTCCTGGGGAGTGCTCCTAGCAGCTAAAACCCCCCGTCACTGAGAAGGAGCTGACAATGGCTACATTCCAGGTTTGGACCCACACACACATGTATAAATCTCTCCAAATATAAATCTTCCCCCCCCCCCCTCTCTCTCTCTCTCTCTCTGTCTCTGTTCATCTCTCCCTTATGTATAAAAACACATATTTTGGTGGTATGAATAAATGGAGTAAATACATATACACACACACATATATATATATATATATATATACACGAACATATATGTGTGTGATAAATATATAAATATTCACACACATTCTACAACCAGAAAAATGTATTTTTATTATATACTATTTTCATATATCTTTATCTCACTACCATGTGTATAATATATCAATATCTATAAAGATGTAACTGCAACTGATGATGGTACCTATATGTGAGGTGAATGTATGTATATATTTATGTGTATGAAAGATATATATATATATATGCTAAATATGTATATGCACAGAGCTATTAATACCATGAATAAAGAATATTCTTATATGCTATATGCTATTACCAAATATCTACATGCAAATTATATATATATATATATACATATGTATACATTTACAGAAATATATATGTATGTACACACACATCCCTTATGGTAAATCAGAAAGTAGAGGACCATCCTAAGGGGCTAAAATAAAAGTAAAATATTTAGAAGTCAACTGAAGAGTGAATTTCTTGCTAAATAAATTCATCTGTTTTTGCCTGCAGAAGAAGCAGTTTTAGCAGTATGGTACAAACTCTAACTATGATTCTTCTATAGGTAAAAACAACTGAATTTAACACCAAAATTAGCAAGGATGATGAACACTGGCAACTGACCTCCAGGGGAGCCCCTTCTCTATGTGGTCTTATTCTACCTTCTGTCTTCTAGGAGGGACCTCTCCAGCAGTAGAGTAAAAAGCAGCATGCTTTTTAGAACAAAAATTTGGTTCAAAATGATAAATTAGTTGACAATTAAAGGAGTTGAACTAGAAGGGATGTTGAAGAGGCGTCTATAGTCCAATATAAGAAAGTTTTTCAAGGTATCATTTTAGTGTTGGGTCTAAAAAGCTATTTAGATGGCAGTAAGACCCACTTTTTTTGTTATGGATGATGATCTGATCCCACCTGATCTTTTCAATTTTATTCCATTACTTCTATAGTCTAGCTAAACTGGTTTTCTTCCTGCACTTAAGCACTTCTTTGCTTGGCTTTGGGCTTTTGTTCAGGTCATTTTTCCCATGCCAGGAATGATCTTCTTCCTTCCTTCTGCCACGGAAGACTCACTCTCTTCCTTTAAGACTTGCTACCTTCTATATGAAACCTTTCCCAATCCCCATTGATCCTTTGTCTCAATACCTTGAATTAAAAAGTACATATTCTCTATATGCTCATATTTCTAGCTCCCCTATAACTTGTAGGGTTAGGGTTTGAAAGTGATAATTATTCCTTCCATGGAAGACAAAAAATAGGTTTCTGTAGCATGTTGGATGACCTCTCCATGACAAAGTTTCAGCAAGCGTTGCAAAGGATCGGTGGCCATGGCTGAATTATGATCTGGACTATTGAAGGAAACTTTCAAATAGATGAGATGAGTATTTGATTATACTTATCCCCAGTACCTGGCACCCAGAAGATGCTTAATAAATGCTTATTAGTTGGTTGATTGATATTTTATAAATATATGTTGTCTCTTTCAAATGAGTTGATCCATCAATAAACATGGATTAAGTGCTTACTATGTGCCAAGCTCTGTGCTAAGTAAGCCATGAAGTAACAAAGAAAGGCAGACAGTAGACCCTGCCTTCAAGGAGCTGACAGTCTAATAGAGCAGAAACAACTATATCCAAAGAAGATACGTTCAGGATAAATAAGAGCTGATCAAGTACAGAAGGCTTCTTTTTTCCAGTCTTTCTATCCCCAGTCCCAGCTGCTTTTCAATCATGTCTAATTACATGACTTTATTTGGAGTTTTCTTGGCAAAAATATTGGTGTGGTTTGCCATTTCCTTTGCCAGCTCATCTTACAGATAAGGAAATTGAGGCAAATAGGTCGATCACCAAGCTAGTACATTTCTGAGGTGGGATTTAAATTCAGGTCAGGCCCGACACTCTATTCCCATCTAGCTGCTCCCAGGAATGACATACAGTAGGCACTTAATAAATGCTTGTTGACTGAACCTAAGTCTTCAGATGGCAACCTAGTGCTATTTCTAGTGCATCATACTTCCTGTGTGAGTCTTCTATGTCAATTTTCGCCTTCAATGTCAACTTCCAGCTGCCAATGATTGATTCTACTGCATCTAATAATAGCACAATCATCATGGAGGATTCTAATTTTTGGTAGAAAGGAAAAATGTAGACAAAAATCTATAAACATTTTCCTCTAATGGAATATTTCTATAGTTCCTTGGATTCTCATATAACAGCATGGGCTCTGTATGAAACACTGATCTACCCATTAAGAACTACCCGAAAGGGGGCTATAAAGGCAGGGTCTTAGACCTTGGGGGGTCTCAATCATGTTTCTGTCATGGGCCACTGTGGCAGTCTGGAGAAAGAAGCTTATGAATTCCTTCTTGGAAGAACAGTTTATTGCTACACTTCTAATCAAAAGAAATGCCAAGTTTCAGTTAGTGGTTATTGGAAATAAAGATGCAATTTTCTTCCCATCCAAATTCATAGACTCCCTGAAATCTATCCACAGACTCAGACCACAGGTTAAGGCTCTGATCTAGATGCTGTGAATCATGGCTTGTGTCCTTACTTTGCTAAAAACATGATTCTCCACCCCTGGAAGAAGTCAACTCTTGGTCCTTAACATCCACTTGAGTATGGAGTTAAAGGATGTGCTATCTATCGATTACATGTTACTTTTTTTTTTTTTTTTTTTGCTGAGGCAATTGGGATTAAGTGACTTGCCCAAGGTCACACAGCTAGGAAGTATTTAGTGTCTGAGACCAGATTTGAACTCAGGTCCTCCTGACTTCAGGGCTGGTACTCTATCCACTGTACAATCTAGCTGCCCCAATCACATATTACTTCTGCCACATACTACCTGTGTGCCATTGGGCAAGGTGCCTCAGTTTCCTCATCTGTAAAAAGATAGGATTGGACTAGATGGCATCTAGGTGACTTTCTAGTTGATCATCATTATCACACTGATGGAAGGATCTGGGGTCAAATCTCCTGGTGCAGTGAGGGGAGATGTGGACCTCCAAGGGTTAATCCTAGAGCCATGGAAAATGGCACATTAAGGCTCCTTCAGTATAGAAAGTCTTTCTGGCTAAAAATATCACAAACAACACGCCACAATATTCCACTTGGCATTCCTTAGACTTTGCTGAACACGGTGCCTTTTGCTGGTTTTTCTCCCTACCCCCGCCCCTTACCCCCTTCTAAGACAAACATCATATTGAGGCTCTCCTGCCTGTGGTCAAGAGGATGGCTGTTGTAGGTGGAAAGATTTTTCACACAGGAAGGGCAAAGCTTTCATGGGGTACATAGGACATCAGAATGAGATTAATAGAAAAGTCTTCTGTTAAATTGCTTGTAGCAATCATTCTGAGATGATTGGTGCTCAGAGGGAAAGAGGAAGGAAACAATCATTTATAGGGCCCCTGTGATGTGCTAAGTGCTTTACAAATATGATCTCATTTGATCCTCACAACAACCCTGAAAGGTCAGTGTTATTATTATCCTCACTTTAGAGTTGAGGAAACTGAGGCAGAAGTTAAATGATTTGCCTAGCATCACACACTTAGTAAATCTGAGGTGATCTCCATTCTATCCGCCATCTCATCCAGTTGCTATCCCTTGATAAGGATCAATTCTGGAAATACTTTTAAGATAACTGAGCCATCTTGTGCCTCTCTTAAAGTAGGCAATTGTAGGAATCAGAATGAGAGAATCTCCCAATCAGAAGAAATCTTAGTGGCCGTGTATGCTAAAGACATAGAATAAAATCCTGGCTTTGCCACTTATAACCTTGGGCAAAGTGCTGGATCTCTCTGAGACTCAGTTTCCTAATCTGTAAAATGAAGGAGTTAGATGAGAGGAGCTTCCATTTCAAAATCTCTCATCCAATAATCTAAACATAAACAAAAATCTTTTCTATGACATTCTGAACAAGGGGCCATCCAGTTTCACCAGAAGACCACCAAGGACAGGGGACCTTCTTTTTTATATTTTATTTTATTTTTATTGACCTTTTTTAAAATTATTTTTTTATTTTTTTGACCTTCTACACTGGAATGGCTTTAATGATTGGAAAGGTTTTTCCTTCCCTTGAGTCTATATTTTCCTCCCAGATTGCTCTGCAGCCTCTGGAAGGAAAAGAGGCTGGGGACTGTCCTTCAATAGTGTGATTCCCTCCATTCAGAGGAAAGAAAGGTAATTTCTTCTCTGCCTTCCCTCATCACTGCCATTTACCACAGTGTATGGAGGCTTCCTTGCTTTCTTAGCTACAACACACCTTCACACTCTGTCCGGCTGAACCCACCTTTACTCCCAAGTCAAAGAAAGAGGAACTTACAATCGGTTGCCATGCCAACATAGATGCATTTCTTGAAACGACATTCCTGGCACTGGTTCCGAGTGACTTTGTCTATTACACACTTTCCTTCATATTTACAGGAGTAGGATGGGTGGAGATTTTTCTGAATGGTTCTCCTAAAGAAACCCTAGGAGAGAAAGAAACTTCTAGATGAGCGAATTCAATAGCACGTGATTTTCTACCAACAAATGACCCAATTCCCCCAAATAATTTGCATTTACTATATTATTTTCCTCAATAGAATGTAAACACCTTGAGGACAGATCTTTTTTATTTATCGTTCTGACATATAGGAAGCAATTAAATGATTGCTGAACAAAAGGATGGATGGATGGATGGATTGTACATTTATATAATAAGATGAATTTAATGGGGTGGGCAGCTAGGTGGCGCAGTGGATAGAGCACCAGCCCTGAAGTCAGGAGGATCTGAGTTCAAATATGGCCTCAGACACTTAACATGTCCAAGCTGTGTGACCTTGAGCAAGTCACTTAACCCTAATTGCCTCAGCAAAAAAGCAAAAAAAAAAAAAAAAAGATGAATTTAATGGGCCTTAACGGGTCTACTGATTAAGATCTCTCTCTCTCTCTGTCTCTGTCTCTGTCTGTCTCTGTCTCTCTTTCTCTCTCTCTTTCTCTCCCCACATGAAAATCAGACCAACTTTTTCCAAAGAAGGTTTGAAATGTAGATAGAGAAAATGGCATGGGCTCTCCCAATCCCCCTTAATTCAGTGCCTTTCTTCTGTTGTGTGTCTCCAATTTATCCTGTATGAATCTTGCTTGTATCTAATTGGTTTTGTGCCATTTTCCTCATTAGACTGTTGAGTGAAGGAACTGGTTTTCTGCCATTTTTTGTATCCTTAGTGCCCGGGTACAGGGTAGGCATTTAATAAGTGCTCACTGATTGATCTTAGAATTAATACATTTTACAGTTGATTCAGGGAGAAAGGACTTGGGAATGCAATAAGTGGATCGGCAAAGGGGGAATCCAGATCTTCTTTTGGGAATGGGATAAATGGATCAGCAAAGGGAGAATCCAGATCTTCTTTTGGGAATGGGATAAATGGATCAGCAAAGGGAGAATCCAGATCTTCTTTTGGGAATGGGATAAATGGATTGGCAAAGGGAGAATCCCGACTTTTCCTTTTCCCCTAGACACTGAAAATGGACACAATTTCATTTCTTAGGGTCTTGTGATTCTGTGGCCAAGTTTAGCTTCGTTAAACTGGCTTAAATGGTATTCTGGTTCACATAGGAGAATCAAAGTGAAAGAAAGTATTGATGCATCCAAAAGCAAATGCAAATAGGGAACATAGCAGACAGAGCTTTGGATTTGGAGACAAGAAGACTTGAGTAAGAATCTTGTTTCTACCACTTATTCTGGGCAGATCAATGAACCTCTCTCAGACTCAGTTTCCTCCATCTGTAAAATGGGTTCCTCACAAGGTTATTATGAAGATCAAATAAAATTACATATATAAAGTACTTCGTAAATTCTGAAGTGCTACATAAACATTAGCCTTTGTTATTAGTGTGGGGTTCATATAAAGAGGATCCAACTTGTAGATCATAAATCTCGGGCTAGAAGGGAATTTAAAGGTCATCCAGTCACAGATTTAGAGATAGAAGTCATTTAGTCAAACCCCCATATTTTGCAGGTGAGGAAATGAAGTCCAAAAGAGTGAGATAATGTGCTTCATATAGACAGCAGGAAGCAAATCCAGGGGGGTCTACAGCTTGGTTGTGACCCCAAAGCCAGGGCCTTTCTGCTGCCCCAAATGCCTCTTGTTCCTTATTCTTTCTTTTTTTTTTTGCTGAGGCAGTTGGGGTTAAGTGACTTGCCCAGGGTCACACAGCTAGGAAAGTTTAAGTGTCTGAGGCCAAATTTGAACTCAGGTCCTCCTGACTTCAGCGCTGCTGCTCTATCCACTGCACCACCTAGCTGCCCCACTTATTCCTTATTCTTAAGACTGACATAAAGCAGCTCAGACATTTTGCAAATACTAACACATTAGGGCAATAAGCTCTAAGCTTCTTCCCAAAGGTCTTTGATAATCCAGAGGACTCAGTGAGTTGAAATTTTTCCTCTATTCACTACCTATTCTCTGCATCTACTGAAGCAAGCACACTTCTTTTTTGTTTTTTCTTTTAGCTGAGGCAATTGATGTTAAGTGACTTGCCCAGGGTCACAGAGCTAGGGAATGTGAAGTGTCTGAGACCAGATTTGAACTTAGGTCCTCCTGACTTCAGGGCTAGTCCTCTATCCACTGCGCCACCTAGCTGCCCCACAAGCACACTTCTTGATTATCTGATGCAATAAGGTTGTAGCAAAAGGAAATGTATGTATGTGTTTGTGTTTGTGTTTGTGCTTGTGTGTGTATGTGTATGTGTATGTGTGTGTATGTGTGTGTGTGTCTGATGTGTGTGTCTGACATATTGCTCACTATAAACTTTTTCAATGATGCTACTTAGCTTTGGGCTTTCTCCTGGACTGCATCCATTTATGGAGAAAATCTTCAAATCTCACAGAACCTCACCCAATAGTCTGGGTGCCATATTTTCAATCAGTGCCGAGTTCAAAGTCAAAATATGATCAATAACTACCTAGAACAAGGAAATCTTCACACTCTTCTGTGAAAATACCCAAGAGTAGAAGTTTCTGAGTTTCTAATAAAATCTCCAATTTTCTTTGTTATTTTTTTTTTTAGCTAGTGGGAGCCAATGCATTAATAGACCCTAATTAGCTTATTTTTAGTTACACATGGTAATCTTGGTTTTAATTTCTTTAGCTACTGATTTTCATACATACACACACTAATTTTTTGTATACAATATATATGTATACAAGATTTTTTTTCATAGCAATAGCATTATGATTTTTAAATGAGAAAAATTAGCAGAAGAAAACACAGGAAAAAGCCTCTGATTTTGCTCTGAGTTTACTCTGAGATTTTGGCTACAGGAAGTTCTCTCAAATCTCACGGTCTTCTCATAATGTGAAGGTTCCCCCAGTGACAAGAAAGCTATCACACTTGATGTGTGACACACACACACACACACACACACACACACACTTTTAATTTTAAATCCGTTGAAATGAATGATGTGGATGTATTACAAAACTGTAGTTAATTTAGCAGCTGTTGGCATCCTGGCACAGTATCTTCCCAGGATACAGAAAAGTCATTTGCTTTTAAAATATGTGGACCAAAAATCACGAAAAGAGTACATTCAATACAGTTAGGACCATTTCAATGATGCTCTGTTAGATCACACCAGAGTTGTAATTAGGTCATTTGGCCTGTGGCACTGAAATGTAGGGAGCAGTGAGGTAGGGCGGTGAATTGAGGGCCGGACCTAGAGTTCAAATCTGGCCTTAAACACTTACATGGCTGTGTGACCCTGGGCAAGTCCCTTCACCCTGTTTGCCTCAGTTTCCTCCTCTGTAAAATGAGCTGGAGAAGGAAATGGCAAACATTCCAGTATCTTTGCCAAGAAATCCCCCCCAAAATAGGATCATGAAGAGTAAGACATGCCTGAAACGATTGAATAACAACAGCAAATTGAGATTTAGAGGGAGGAAGAAGAATCTCAGGGATGAAAGAGACCTCAAAAACAAACAGCTCATCCTCTAATTTAAAAGGATTTCCTTTGGCAGCATGGAACAGTACAGTATAGTATCTCATGAGCAAGAAAAATTAATTAGGTTAAGAAAGCTATCAGATCATTGACCCCATCGGTAAGCCACTAACATAACCAATTCTCCTTTCTATACAACTACGTTTGTCTTAATTACTTTATATTCTTTTCACATCATGAATTGTAAAATTGATTTGAGGGCTGTTTGCCCCAGGTGGAAAAACTGCTACATTATGGCTCTGGGTTATACACTGAAGGCACGATTGACCAAAATCCCAATTCTGAATCTATGGCTAAAAAAATGGGCCACCTAGTGAACTCTCTTTCCCACAGCCTTGATTCTCTTCCCCCACCTCAGCACTATTTCCCAGCCAGCAATACTTGGATGAAGGAGATGGTTGTGATAGTATTAAAAGCATAAAACCACAGATTCAGAACAGGAAGGGTTCTGGGAAATTATCTAGTCCAGCCCTATCCTTCTAGAGAGGCAGAATCCATTCCCAAATGGACAAATTGTGTGGCTTGGGCCAGATAAGTCAAAGAGCTGGCAAACTTTGCAGTGTGGTCTTAAGCAAGTCATTTTGAGGGCTTCAGGGGCTGCTCTTGGGGAGGGGACATAGAGAAGTAGATAAATATCTGCTCCTTTTAGAGGAAGTATTGTGGCTTAGACCTGGTTGGAGGTGATCTCCCAGCCTGTGTGAAAGCTGCCTCTGCTATTGCTGTCTTATCAGAACAATGGTAAATCAAGGTATAGTAGGTGACTATGGAGATCCCTTCCTCATTCTTTCTTTGACATCATTTGGGCACCTTGGGCTAGGCTGGGGGGGGTGAGTTTGTGTATGGCAAGGTCAGAGTCATTATAAGGAGGAAATTTGGACCTATTTGGAAGGGGCCTCCTCTTATTGCCCACCCCAAAACGCCCTCCCTGGGTAATGGAGAAAAGTTCCACCTTTGACAGTTTGCAGTTTCCAAACCCAAGCAAGTTCCCTTTGGAAGTCTGAGGGACCTTCCCTGGATTATATCCCCTTTAAGAATTATGGTCCTTAAAAATGCATCAATGTATTGCTACCAGGTTATAGTGTTGCAATTATACACTGGAGTAGGGATGGATGGAGAATTCACTGTGCTAAAACATATATAAGGATATTACTTCTCAGCTCTGTCACCTGTCACAAAATTACTCAAAAGAAATGTATCTCAAAGTGGACTTCGATAGACGGCATCTTATTTTTCAAGTTCCTTTTGAGCAAGGCAATCAGGGTTAAATGACTTGCTCAGGGTCACACGGCTAGTAAGTCCCAAGTATCAGATTTGTCTCCAGAGTTGGTGCTCTATTCTCTATGTCACCTACCTGCCTCCTCCCTTTTTAGATGACATTTTAAATAATTTGTTTAGGGAAAAAATGTCTGCAAATGCATCCTTGAAGTCCCTACTTGTGGTTATGGAGAGCTATTGGGGTAGGAAAAATAATATATTTTTAAAAAAATTGTATTGGATGAATAGGGACATTATTGAAATAGGGAAAGAAAAAAAAAGGATTCTGAGGATCCTGCTGAGCTGAGAGGGTATACAAGTAAATGAGATTGAGAATTCAAGGTTGCCTTCTCCTTTGGATGGGATTTGGATGGCAAAGCACCAGCTCGGAAAGCTGTTTTTAAAAACTCCTGTTGTCTTTAAAGCTTTTACTCTCACAGCCTGTTGCAATCTCAGAATAGTGGGCCCTTGGGTCCTCACCATGACCCCTGGATGATACTGTCCTTCCCCTTTGAGGCCGATTCTGAGGTCTGGATGAAGCACAGATCGTTCCAAATCTGACTAGATTCCATCTGCCCAGCTCAGCAGAATCGGAATTTTTAAGCTTTTTTGTGAAAAAGATTTTTTTTTGAGGGAAAAGGTCTTTTTGTTGTTACTGTTTTGCAGAATAATAGTCATAAACATATTATAACAGAGAAACATTTTCAATTTTTTTTACACTATCAAGGAGAAAAGCATTCTTTGAGTATTTTGAAAAGGGGTTATTTGGCAAAGAATCCCATTCCCCGACTTCTTAAAACTTATTTGAATCATTCTGGCCTCTCTGATATCTCTCCTCCCCCATCTCAATTTTTTAAAGACATAATCTGTCTAGAAAAAGAATCAACATTTGAGAATTGGTCAGGTAGTGTCCCTTCTTCCCTTGTCCTCCTCTCTCTCCTAACTGACATGTTCTACTAAACTGAGGAAGCAAAATGCATGCTTTTCCTGACCTTACCACAGGACTTTGCTATATGTATGTATTCCTGTGCTGAACATCAGACCCACTTCTCTATGGAGCCCAATCTACTGTCCTTGTGTTTTAGGAAACACAAGGGCTTTTTAAAAATCATCGAGGGACTGCAGAAATAATACACTGCCAAATAAGATTGCTTTTTATGTGTCTCCTTTTGTTCTCAACTTAGGATCAAAGACTTGGAAGAAGCCCTATTCCCCTCCAGATCTCCTCACTGGGTAGGTGGAGAGAAAATCAAGTCCACAGAGGGTAAGAGTGTAAGCTCTCTGAAGGGAGGGACTACTTCATTTTTTGTCTTTGGCCCAGCACAAAATGCTACCCCCCCAAAAAAAAACTCAGCTGATTAGTAGATTAAATGATTTGCCTTATGATTAAGTTTCAGAGCAGCTGATTTGCTTCTTTTTGTTCTCACTGGTTTAGAAAAATCAATAGTAGATTGTATAACCTGATAAAAAATAGAAATATAATCAAAAATTTGAACCCAGGTTCTTGTCCAAATCCAATCCAGCTACTTCCTGGTGATGCTAGGAAGTAACTTCAACATGGCAGAGAATCCAAATGTCCAAATTCAGTTAGAATAAAATCTCAGTTCTTTAGACTAATAAGAAGGAAGGCTTGGTCTAAAATGGGTGAACCTAAATTATAGAGATATTTAGAGGAATGCAATTATATTATTTTCAGAGAACTATAATCATTTAAATTAATTTTTTAAAAATTGTGTTTCCATGTACAGACCAAAGGCAACCTTTAGCCTAGTCCTGGTAAAATGATCAGAAATTCAAGACGAGTTAGAAAAAAGGAGGTCTGATTGCATCCACATTTAAGTTACATCTCAATAGATTTAAGACTCTGTTGTCTTGGTGACTGATGCTCTACTATGTGTCACCCTATGTTTTCCATATGCTGACTGGAAGACATTTAATTTAATGTAACTTTATTTAATTTAAATCACAGATAATAAGAGGCAGGATATTCCCGTGAAACTCCTTCCATGAGAAAACTGACTTTTCACTTTAGCCTGGCAGAGTTTCCATGTACCAGTTATTTGGCCACTGGTAGCATGTAGAACCTCTTAAAATGCCCTTCGTAAGATGGCTATTGAGAGGTTGTTACATGGATCAGAAATGATCTCTTTTATTATTCATTTTAGTACTCTAGGGTAATTTTTCTGAGTGAATTTTGTAAATCGAGCAAGAAAAACTCTTTTCTTAACTTTTCCTCTTTTCTTGACCTGCAAGATTGTTTTCATTTTTCAACTTGTAAAATGTCGATCTCTGTTTTCATTTTGTAAGATGAACTTTGAATTGTTTTTTTTTTCCCAGAAAAAAACTTCATTTAAATCCAACAGTGTTTAAATTTTCTTTGAGGAGGTACATAAACTCTGGCTAAGTTGAGTAATTTGGCATAATGCTATTAAAGCTATTTCTTTGAAGCATAAAAAGGAATCTGTAGGAGCGCAATTATCTACTGAATATTTGCTGTGTACACAGATTATTTGGGTAATCAAAGATCATAATGGAAATATAAGTGGCCTCAGAGAGACCCGCTAATGGAGCTCTCAGAGGTCCACCTGTTTTCTTCTCTTAGTAGGAGGCTTATCCCTGAAACTAGATAAAATGCATCTCCAGAAGTCAAGTGTATGGGTGTGAGCTGCTTTGGGCCAGGTCTCTCTACATTAGTTGGACTGGATGTTACCTTTCTTTTCTTAACCTAATGAGACTGGTTTGCTTTTGGTTACCACAAGAGATGTAAGTGAACATTAATGGATGGATTTGATTAAGAGGAATGTCCCAAGGGATTGAGTTAAATGTTTCCATGTACTCCACTGGAGTTTGAGTCTCAAGTAGACTCTGAGGGAATAGGATCTACTTAAATCAAAATGAGAATTGGAGATGTATTATGATAATGGAATATGAAATAACCTATATAAAAAGGGAATGAAAAATAAGGGTAAACAGAAAATATTCAAGAAGCTTATTTGTACAATTTAACAAACGTCTACAATAATGCTGATCAGAAGGAGTGAGATCCCGATAACATCCCATCCCGTTTTCTTTTTAATTGTCATCGGTTTTAAAATCGATTCAACACTTAAAAATGAGTAACAGAACAGATAGCTGGATGGTTATGGGCAACAGATGTTCAATCTAGGCCTAATCTGCAATTCTACGGTTGTGATATTCATGCACCAGAGCTTTCTGTCACGAGAAAAGGAGCTGGCCTGCTAGAGTCATTCCAGCCAGATTATTTACCTTGCAGCCTTCACAAGTGATGCATCGGTAGTGATACCCAGTGGCTTTGTCACCACAAACTACACAAAGCTCGTCCTTGTCTAAGTAACTGGGTATGTACCCTGTGAAGGAGGAAAAAAAAGGAGTATGAAAAAAAGGGAACGGCAAGTTAAATGTCAAAGATACTCCACCTCAAGGACTGCTCAGAGCCAGACAACTGGGAGGTGAGGACTCCCCGAAGAGACCTAGCCAAATGCAAAAGTCGTACCTTCATACAACCAGCGCCATCAACGCCAACCCAAAGGTGTCTTTACACACAAACATTATCACCTCAGTTGTCATTACCACTTAGGGGAAAAAAGGAGAAGGAGAAGTGGGAGATTGCTTAACAACCTGTTGTATTCTGGGAGTCACCGTTGGGGTCCTTGAGCCGACCCCTGAATAAAACTACCTTTCTCCCCGTCAGGTTCTTTCAGGGTTTGGTCTTGGCCGATGATGTCAAAGCAAATTTGATTCTCTTTGGGATCACAAGCACTGCTCAGTGGCGTAGAAATATTTTCAGGCTGGATAGGATCCCACCCAGATTAGTGAATCCAAATGTCTCCTTTTATAGAGGAGGCTTGTCCAGGATGACATAAGTTAGTGGTAGAAACGGAGCTCAAATCCAGGTCAAAGCAATTGTACTTCCAGTCCAATAAAAATAATCCAAATTAATTGTCTTTGTATGGGTTTATATATAAATCTAATTTAAATACATATAATTGAATGAAAATATAAACCAAATGAAATAATGGATTTATCTACACAGGAAATATTATTTAGGCCTGTGATTATATGAAGTAGAACCCCCATCCCACCAAAAAAAAGCGCATGGGAATGAATGAGAGGAACTGTGATATAGGATATAGCAGGCAGCATCACGCCCTGGATTTGATGTCAAATCACAGATCTTTCCCTTATGACCTATGTGATCTTGGGTAATTAACTTAGCTTTTCAGTTAACCTCAGTTTTCTTCTCTGGAAAATAAGAGGGTTGAACTTGATGATCTCTTCCCACTCCAAATCTATGATTCTACAGTTTGAGTCTCAAAAAAAAAGTCCAAATTAAATCACAAAGATTCTGATTCCTGTTAGGACACTTACTGTCTTCTGTTTGGCTCAGGAAACTGAACCTGACCATACATAGTCCACTTCTCACCTGTCTTTGTCTGTTTTGCTCCCATCATTTAATCAATCAACAAGCAATGATTAAGCACCTTGCTTGTGCCAGGCACTGGGGATACAGAAAAAGTGAGCCAGTCCCAGAGAACTGTTGGTAGTAATTGAGGATGGCAAGGGAGCTACAGTGGGTATTGTATTAGGGGCAGGTAAGAACTGCAAGAATACTGATTAGCTGGAGGCAGTCGGCCTTTTAGATAATCAGACTTTTAGACATTCAGACAGATTCATCAAGCACCTTGAGGAAGGTTCTAAAAGGGAAGATTTAAGTAGGTTCAAAAAGATCCAGGTAATTGGACCATGTGGAGACACCTGTAGATTGCCAAGTGAAATCAACTTGGAACAGGAGAGAGCTTTATCCTCTGTGGAAAGTCCAGACTCCCTCCCTGCAGTGGAGGGGGGCATGCTTTGATGTAGTCCCTCTGTAGAGGTCAGAGCCTTTAGCAACAGAGATGTTTCCTTTTGGGGTTCTAGGTTTCTGCCTTGCTGGGGTAAGGGGTTAGACATAAGCTACAGGGTGCAGAAAATATCAGCTGTAGAATCATCTCCCTCCCTGGAGGGACAGGGACTGGGCCAGTGATTTAATTGACGTGGAGAACTTCTGGGTTCTCCACCAAAGCAGATCGGTACCTCGACATCTTATAGTCTTGAGGATTATCTAGAGTACGTAATTAAGTCACTGACCCAGGATGTATCCAAGGCAGGACTTGGCTCAGGGCTTTCTGGTTTAAGACCAACTCTCTCTCCACTAGGCCATACTGCCCTTCTTCTACATGGAAGAAAACTGGAGACCCTCACACAGTCCCTGAGGGCAGGTCTCAGCCACGGGCAGCATCAGATCGTTGTTTGACCCGAGCTCTGGACTCCCTTTGCATTCTCAGTGCTCCACTTTGGGTTTTGCCATCTTGCCTATAAACCCTCCAAGTAACCTTTGGTGGCCCTTTCTCCATGTACTATTCATTATGTTCCCAGCTTACACAACCACCAAGTCCCGAGTCCCTTGGGGATCTCAGTCTTGTGGGTAATTGGTGGAGCGAACACTCTAATTGAGTAAGACAACAACAACAGGATAACTCGGAAGGCCCTCATCCCCGGCACAGACTCTGGGAGCCTTTCCATGATAATAAGCAAAATAAAAAACAATATGAGCTGGACCTTGTGCCCAGAGAACTAACAGCTCATCAAAAATCGTGTGTGGCTGGGGGGAGGACAAGGGAGACAGAGAAAATATCCATCGAGTACCAAATGGGGGAACTATATTAGCTCGTCTTCTGGAACCGCCGGCCCCTGGCTAATCCAAGTGCAGAGGACTCATGCAGGTGCAAGCAAGGGGCCCTAGAACCCAGGCAGATTCGGCCTGTTGGCTGTCGGGGCTCTGGAATCCACTCCAAGTTCATTAAGGCTGTTGTTGTGAGTGTTGCCATGGCCCGTGTCTAACTCCTTGGCAGCACTTCTCCAAGGCTGAAGCCTTGAACACTGAAACATCCTGTTCTTGGCCCAGTTTCTCTCGGGATGGACAGCCCGGTCATGACATCTCCTTTTCTGGAGCCGTCAGTACTCTTGGAGTTGTCTCTTGGTGGCAGGGCAATGGGCCACATCCTACCACCATGCATCGAGAACTGAAGAAAATGTGTGTGGATTCCCTCCAGGGACCAGATTCCCACATCAGGGTTGCAGGATAGACCTTCAGATATCATCTGCTCTGAGCCGAAGGGGCACTTGCAGGTCATCCATCCCAGGGCTTATTTACTTTATTTTATTGTTTTACATTATAGATCTTTTGGGCATTCTGGTGAAGCCCACGGACTCCTTAGAATCATGTTTTTAAGTACAGAAAACAAAAGACATTGCACTGTTTTTCTTGCTAAATACAAACAAAATACAAAGCATTGCAAAAAAAAACCCCATGATAAATATGATACATAATTATAAATAAATGATAAATAAGTACAATTATAAATAAATGATGCATGAATATAAATCACTTATTAAGATGTATTTTTTTCCTCATCCAAGTTCACAAATCCCCTAAATCTATCCATAGACCCCTAAAGGTCTGCTACAGAGACTCGATCTTTCCAGAGGCCTAAAAAGGGGGGATGTAAGTTGTCCAGGGTCACACGGTAGCAAGGGGCAGAGCCAGAATTTGAATCTAGGTCCCTTGGGTACAAACTGAGATTTCTTTCCACTCCAAATCCAAGTAAAACTTCAGGCACGCAGGACAGTTATTAGTTTATGTCAACACACATGAAGGAATCATGGCTGAAACATGAATGTCTCTGGAAGCTTGCAGATATTAATGCATTCCTCTATTATTTGACATTTTAGATGTTTTCTTTTTCTTTCTTTCTTTCTTTCTTTTTTTTGCTGAGGCAATTGGGGTTAAGTGACTTGCCCAGGGTCACACAGCTAAGAAGTCTTAAGGGTCTGAGGCCAAATTTGAACTCAGATCCTCCTGACTTCAGGGCTGGTGCTCTATCCACTGCGCCACCTAGCTGTCCCAATGTTTTCATTTTTTAAAAAGTTATTAAGTAATGCTGCTACAAAACATTTAAGATGTTTATCTTTCTTGGTAGGTCACTAACTGATGAATAAATATTCCTTTAAAAAATCATTTATTTATTTATTTTTGCTGAGATGATTGGGGTTAAGAGACTTGTCCAGGGTCACACAGCTAGAAACTGTTAAGTGTCTGAGACCAGATTTGAACTCAGGTCCTCCACTGCGCCACCTAGCTGCCCAAAATAAATATTTCTTGGTCAGAATCTTCCACAGAATCATCTGATGACAGTTTTTTTACATGATCCTAACCTTCCAAAGGGCATATAATATTAATTCTGAAATATTTATTTGTAAAAAAAGTCATCATGGACAATGATACATTAATTGTTATGTCTCGCTCCATCATTTATTATTAATTATTTTTTTGGGGGGGGATCAGGGAGAATACTTGTTCTTCCCTCCCCCAACATCTAGAATATTCCTCTTCTCCTATTCCATGTGGATTCTCCAGCTACCTTAGGAGACAGCTCAGGCCTTCCTTCTACATAAGCCTTTCCTGAGCCCCCCAGTTATAAAGAGTTTCAGCTTTCAGAACTTATTTCTGACCACTTTGTAGTGAGAGGCAGCATGGAGTACTGAGTAGAGAGCCTGTGTCCAAGGGGATAGAGTAATAGACCTGGAGGAAGGAAGACCTCAGTTTAAGTCTAATCTCAGACACTTAATAGCTGGACAAGTCACTTAACTTCTGCCTCAGTTTCCTCATCTGTAAAATGGGAATAATAACAGTACCTACTTCTCAGAGTTGTGAGGATAAAATAAGATAATATTTGTAAAATGCTTTGCAAACATTAAAACACTATGTAAATATTCTTATTCTTATTGTTTTTGTTGTTGTTATTCCTAATTAGTAGTAGAGGCTCCTGAGCTTGTATTGGTCTGATCAACCACAACTGGACACACTGTACCTTGACCCCAACATAGTGATGCTATCTGGTCCTCTTTAAGAAAGGATGGCAACCAATTATTATTATTTTGTTGTTGTTGTTGTTACCACCCTGAATGTTCTGAGCTGCTCTCTAGGGCAGAGGATCTTAACTTGTTTTTGGGAGGAGCCCATCAGCCTGTTAGACTTCTTTTTAGGATAATTTTAGACTCCTTTTAAATTTTAAATTTCACTAATTAATTTTAATATAATTATTTTCAACATTGGTAATTGAAGTGAATGTTACATTTCAGTTAGAAGTTAGTGAGCACAAAGAGATACTTTTTTCCCCATCCAAATTCATGGTCATGAGGAAATCTATCGGTGGGGAGTCAATGGATCCCAAGTTAAAATTGAGGCTCACACTGCAGAGCAGAAATTGTTTGGTTTTAGTGAAGACAATTTAATCACTGGGAGTTTTTCTACCCAAATGAGATCACACACCTAGTCCCTCACTGCTCTCCCCCAGCATAAAAAAGAAAATACATATCGACTGTGGGTTCCTTGAGGGAAGAACTTATTTTTATTTTTGTCTTTTTTTTCCCCACATGGAGTGCTTTGCGTAGAGCGTTCATATAACCAGCAGTGAACTGGTCCAACTTAATATTCCATAAAAAAATGAATGAATGAAAAGGATTCTTAGAGATATCTTAACATAGTTGGGAATTCTACATAAGATCCCATTTGCTTAGTAGGGATAACTAGTGCCCTGCTTCTTTCCTTATTACTATCCCCTCCCTTCTCTTTCCTCTCAAACATTCTCCAGAAATTACAATTGTCAACAGAGTAGCAGAGTGAGAAGCTAACATCAAAAGGATAAAACAATCTGGGTAACTACCTGGCTCTGGGACATCTGTTGTCACGTAAAAAGATTGAGTCGACAAGCAGTGGAGGGATTCTCCTAGGTACCATCCCTATAATTCCAACGAATATGGATTGGTCCTTATCATGGTAGCGTGGGCCCAGTTTTTATGATCTACAGAGTTTCCAATTCAACCTTAAAAATTAGCATCAACATTTTAATAGATGCTTGCTGGAGAGTAGTTATATGGTTCACATTTGCAACATGGGAAAATATACAATGGCAAAATGACAATGCTTGAAGTTCTTATGGATTCAGGAGTCTCTCAAAATACCACCTTGGTGCCCCCCAGGGCTGTCTGGTCCACAGGCTTGGGTGATAATAGTGATTATCACCCAAGACAATGAGCTAGAAGGATGAGTTCAATTCCAGGCCCTCATTACTAACATTCATTTGGCCAGAATCTCTTCTCTTTGGGCTGACTAACTGGGTTACTATCTCATTCATTTTGGGGAGCATGTGTGTAAAATTAATCTCTATCTAGTTATAGATTTCATCATTTTCCAAAGCATCCTAATCTTTTAAAAATGGATTTCTCTAATTTCTGATCTACCATTGAGTATGAGGCAACTGCCATGGCATAGTGTAAAGAACAAATAAATAAATGAATGAAAAAGCAATTATTAACCATTTACAACATGTTAGGCCAGGTGCTGGATAGTTTAAAATCTGCCTTAAACTTGCTGTGTGACTCTTGGAAAATTACTTAATGCCCTGCTTGTACAACGGCACTTACCTCATGGGGTTGTTGTGAGGATCGACTGAGACCATACGGATAAAACACTTGGCAAACTCCAATTTCAATGTTAATTATTTGTTATAATCATTAATCACTCTTATTACTCTGGTCACTATTGTTTCTGATGCTCTTGTGAACGTTCTTGCATGTTACAAGCATCAAGGCATGGCAGCTAGAGAACAGACTCTGAAGTAGAGATGAGTTGGGTTCAAGTTCTGCTCTGATGCACACTGATTATGGGATTCTGGACAAGTTAACCTCTGATTTGTTGGACGGGGGCACTTCCTGCGGAGCTGGACATGCTCTTTGACTCCTGGCCAAACACTTCAAGGGAATGACAGAAGGAACTCCTGACTGGTCTCCTGTCCCTGGGTGTGGGTATGTCTCAGGTCAGTAAATCAGGGCTTCCTCTAATCACCCCAGTCATATACATTTCTCTTTTTCATGTGTTGGCCATTGGAGGAGAGAAGAAACGTTTTTTCTCCACATTTAAGGCCTGCCCAGTGTCCCTCGAGACTGCAGATGCATTCTGAATGTTTTGTTGACTTGGCTAATCTTATTTTTTAACTGGGTTTGTGACTTGGAAAAAATAGTTGGACTGTTTCATTTTTGTCCTTGCTTAGCCCAGTGTCTGGTCCACAGAAGGGACTCAATAAATACTTGTCAATCGATAGATCTTAAAGAAGCAATCCCATAGTCCAAAATGGGAAATGTTCTATGTAATTAAAAATCCCCAAATTAAAATGAAAAATCCTCCAAATCCTTTACCAGGAAGATTTGTCCCATAAACCAAAGCCAGTAGGACATTCACAGAATATGCTGCTGAAGGAATTTGAACTGGATTTTTAATGGCATAGTTCAACAGAACCAGAATATAAGATTAATAGTGGGAGACGGCATTTGGGGCCATCTTTAATCATTCTGATCTATATCTTGCTACTGGTTCCAGATGGCTCTGGAGGAGAGAATGAGCTGGTGACTTTGCACAGCCTCCCCTCCCCTCACTTAAATCCAACTTACTAGCAATCATGGCATCACCTCCCTAATGTCATGGTTCTCTTTGAGAACAAAGGACAGACAATGACAATAATAACAAACAACAGTAATGGGTGACTCTCCAGCACAGAGAACCAATTAATTAATCAACAAGCATTAAATAAGGACCTCCTATGTTCTGGGTGCCAAGGATACAGCAACAAAAAAGAAGCAGTCTTTCCCCTTGAGGATTTTATAAAATGCAAGGAGGAGGAGAATAGGGGAAGAAGTAATTCAGCTGGCAATTAGGGAGATTTTTGTCCTTGATTTATTAGGCAGCTACAAAGCCATTTGAGAAGAAATAGGAGAAGGAGTCATTTTATGGAGTTTCCCATGTAAGAAAGAGCTGAGAAGCTGGAAGCAAGAGGGAGGGCTTAAAGCTGTTTAGCTACGTGATCATTTCAGCTGGGGAAAGAGTTTTGATAATAATTATGGAAAAGAAGGACTAGAGATGGGACCTTAGTGGCAGCCTTGTGGCAAAGGGTGAAGAGAGAACTGGATGGGAGCCAGGAGAGCTCTGGGTCCATGTCCCATCTCTCACATTTCCTATCTACGGGCAGTCATGGGCTAACTGCTCTGAGTTTCATCTTCCTCATCTCTAAAATGAAAATAAGATCTGTAGAACCCACCTCCTAAGGATTTAGTGTGGAACAAATCAGATAATGAGCAAAAAGTGCTTTGTAAACCTGCATCTTCAATAAAAATGTCAGCTATCATGGTATCACACCCAAGATTTATAGTTCTGTATATAGGTCTTTGAATCCATACTCTTTTATTATAAATAAGGAAAAAGAGCATAAAGAGGAGATCAATAATTGATCAACAAATATTTATTAATAGTCTATTAGGAGCCAAGCACTGTACAAACACAAAAATGAAACAACTCGACCTCAATGAGCTTATATTCTATTGGGGAAACTAATATATATATATATATGTATATATATATATATATACAGACATACATACATGCATACACATATGCAAAAAAGTTATCGAATGAATACTGGGCAATTTTAAGGGGAAAGTATCAAGAGCTGGGGAGATCAGGAAAAAAGTTTCATGTAGTAGGTGAAATGACTAGACTAAGACTTTAGTCAGCCAGTATGTGAGAAATATTTTTGAGGAACTTATTATGTGTCAGATACTATAAGGAGAAGAATCAGGATTTGTCCTGAAATCTTTGGGTTGTGAATGTAGTATTTTGTGACAGAGTATCCATGGGCAGTGAAAGACGGAATGAAGGGAATGCATGAATTTGGGCATCAAGAACAGATCTGATTCCAATAGAGCAACTGTAGCCAGAGATCAGACAAAAAAAGTGCCAGGGAGAGAAAAGTGGGAGTAATGCACAGTTAGTAAGAAGCACCTAAATAAGGGAACTGATGAAATGGATACTGAACCAGCAACTAGAACAGCAGGAAAAACAGAAATGTGAATAGTGCAAAGATAATGCCAGGGAGGATGGTGGGGGCAGAGGGGCGACTGGCTTTTTGAAAAGAGACCGAAAGGTCAAGGAGGATGGGCCCTTGTCCCCAAACTGCTCTACTTGGCCATGGACAAGCTGCTCCAGTCTTTGGTGAGAGGCTCTAAGTGGGAATAGGAGACAAATTAGAGACAGTGGAAGCAAACAGCTCCTTCAGAGACTAAATAATACCCTTCCAGGGCAGTGCTTGGGCTTTGCCACCATCTTGTTATAATGTCCTAGTCTGATCATTAGCAACCATTGTGGAAAATGGCACTAGATGTTTTGGAGGAGGTTAACGCATCCATTGCCATCTGGGGAGAATGCATTTTTTTTTTGGACAAAAGGCTCTGAGTTCTTGATAAGAAACATGGCGAATGTCTGAAAGGAGATCTCTTGCATTGCCTGCTGTTAGGTTTAGTATGGGCACAATCCATTTCTTGGCACTAAGAGGCATTCTTATTTAACCTCGAGAAAGACAAATGTGTTCCGTATTTAAGGAAAACACTTTAGCATTTTTCTATAATGGCCTTGTCTCTTAATGGATTCCACGTGGTAATGCCCAACTTGAAATAGAATTCAGAGTGCAGCAAGCAGAGTACAGACATAGTAAAAACAAAATCTGCCACCATAGGAACTACTTAGTATTATATTTTAAAAAACTCGAGATCTGCATTTCAATACTCAACAGTTCACTGGGCTTTCACCTAAAGCAATCTTTCAGCTAGTTTTAAAAGTGTTACTTAGGTGTCCTTGCAAGAAGTCTTGTTTGAGATTTGATCCCCTGCATTTAAGTCAGTTCAAACAATACCTGAATTTGCCATTTAATTTCCATTTCTAATGTTTATGCAGTTATACCCATTAGGCTGACAATCCTTCAGTGAAGATGATGAGTTACTAAGATGAATTCATTATATGCTTTTGTAGTTCTTTCACCAGCTGTAAAGCTTGTGTTTTGTCCCCCTACAACCCAATAAACATATTATTATTTGTTCTTTCCCTTTTCTTTTTGTACATCTCAAAACTATCCCCCAAAGTAGGAACATTTACCCAAAAAATTCTATAAAAGATCTTTCTTGATCATGGTTTAAGAGGTGGGATTTCAAGTGGGAGGAGAGGGAAGGGGAAAAAAAGAATTGAGACTTCCTGAGTTCTCTGAATATGAAAATAAATTTCGATACAAATGTTTTAGCAACTGTTGGGAAATCTAATCCTATAGGATTTAAGGGCACTGAAAACTGAAATAAATTCACTGTCTGAAGGAGAGTTGTAAGGAAAAGGATAGGCAAAACATCTCTAAGGAAGAATTCTGTTTAAAATCAAGTGAGTATTTGACTGGCAAGGCAACTCTGAAGGTAGCCAAATCCCAGTTGGTCCTGGATTTCTGCACAGAATTGGACTTTCTGGTAAGAGAATCAGGCCAAAGGTATTGTCATCTTCTAGCTATGTTGATTTCATGAACACAAATGAGAAGGGACCACACCCTGATTGTCCAATTCCCCTAAGTTTGCCTTCACAATTTCAGTTCTTCTATATTATACTGTCCCTTTAGGAAAGTCTGTGATCGAAAGCCAGGGCTAATTACTGATTTTAATGTCCTCTAATTGCTAGCTTTGATTTAAGATGCCATGCTCCATTGGAGGATAAAAAGAAGGTTTTTTTTATTTCTTGCTTAGGATTATTTTTTCCATCATGCCTTTATGCTGAATTTTTTTAAATTAAAGCTTAAAAAAAGCCCAATACCAAAAACCTCCTATTCTCCATCAGAGAATTGATAAATGGGACAGATTGTAATTCTAAACTTCAGCTTTTCTCAATATACTTAAAGGAGTGAAAATTGTATTCAGGAGACTAAGAAATAAGATAAATTCAAAGGGAAAGACAAGAGAAGAGGGAGAAGAAAAAGTTTTGACAGCTGTGTTACTGAGGAATATAGAATGGTGCTGAACACAATGAACACAGACGAAGTAATTATGATTTATTGGGAATCAAAGAAAGCCCAAATGGAACAATAAAGCCCCTTCAAAAGGACACCTGCTTAAAGTATTAATGTTGTCTTAATGAGACACCATTGAGGATTCACTGACAGAAAGAACCCACTCCACTCAACAACAATATTGGATCAATATAGACAGACACGCTGGGTCTAACCCTTTGTTCTTGGGAGACAGTTAACAGATTGGTTCATTTTACTAAGATCTGCTTAAAAAGTGGCTGCCACAAATACTGACATGTTTAAAGCCTTGTTCAGTGAGCTTGGCGGGGAGGGCAAAGGGAAAGGGAGGCCAGTGGCCTTTCAAGGTACAGGGCTTTTAAAAATTACATCCATAGATGCATAGAATGCTGCTTTGTTTCCCCATTTCATGAATCATATTAACGCTCAAGGCATCAATGCCCAAAGCAGGTCCTTTTTGTTAGGGATCTCTCCACTGGGACTCTGTGGAGGTTCCGGGTGAAACAACCAATACAAGTGTCAATCGGTGGGGAAAATGTCAGGAAAGTTCTGCAATTAATTAACCCTTACCCATATCTGAATGCTCCAACAAGTCAAAAGGAGACCAACAGAGACATCAGTTATTTGGGATCCTAGGACACCATCCCCCAAAGTTGCACATATGCATATATTCATGCAGAGAGTCCTGATGTTTAGTCCTCATTTTAAAATTTGAGTTTCTTAAGAAACAGGGGACACATATCAGCCCAGTGTGAAATTTGCAATTTTGAAATTCATTAGGGTATCCATCTCTTGTTTTGAAAATGTGAGAAATAAAAAAAACTCTGGGACTCAGTAGAAGAGTAATCCCCCAACAATTGGGGGAAAAAATCAACTTTTACATATACCTTCTCATCATACTATAATTTCCCACCCTTCCTTTATCCTAATTTACCATTATGTCAGCAAATATTATCACTTACCCTCAGGGGGAAATAGAAACAGAATTGATTCCTAGTCTATTAGAATTAAAAGGGCAGTTTTTTTTTTAAACTATGGAACCATTTGAAAAGTTGCCAATGATATTTCCTTTTGAATTCTGTGAGCCCCATTCAATCTCTTTTGAGTTCATTTCCATTCCACAATTTACAAATACAACCATATCATTGCAAATTAGGCATCTCTGCTCAACAGGCTCCTAAATCCCACAGATGCATCGTAACATTGGACCATATCATTGCAAATTAGGTATCTCTGTCTGCTCAACAGGCTCCCAAGTCCCACAGATGCAGAAAGCAAGCATTTCTGTCCAAGCTACTGTAGATTTCGAGCTTGTCTGGAGTGCCTTTGCATCCTACACTGTATTCCAAATTTCCACTAAGTGCTATGCTGAGCATACCAATGCAAGGAACATTCTGTGTTTGGAATTTTATAGAGAATGCTCTATCGACCCAAGTGAGAAAGTGACATGTCACCTGCTTGGCTATCCAGACCATGTCAGGGATGGTTTTTGAAAGGTGAAACTTTGCAGCAGGAGGTTGTAATTCTTATTACATCTGGATTGAAATGAATGGACATATAGTATTCTTTCCAGGCTAAGCAAGGGGTGTAAATCTAGAGAAATCAGCCAACAAGACATTTTAACATACATTTACCATTACATTGCCCAAGTCAGATCATATCAGCTAGTTAGCAAATGTGTATATTTCCCATGAAATGTCAAGAAAGAGTCAAGAGGATTTTTCCATCGTACCTGAGGAAAGGAAACTGCTGAGAACGGAACCATTCCAAATCTGACCATGCCCACCTCGGAAAGGGAAAACTTTTAGGTTTCCTCTCCACCTTCGTTTCATTTGAAGATTTCTGATTAACATTTGGCTAACTTAACAAGCATACAAAAATCCGATCCAGGGAGCCAGCCTAATTAAAGCTTCCCCCGAACGAATAAAAAAGTACTCGGAAATCCGAGACCTTTCAATCACCCAGCAACCTCTATTACCGCTGTTTTCAATTTGGAACAGACGGGCTTCAAATTTAAAGATGATGTGTGAGGAAGCAGTTGCAGCAACTTCTAGGGAAAAAAACAATCACAGGCACAGAGACTAACGGGAGAAAAATAGAAATAAAATTGTCCCTACCTTTTTTCTGAGAGTACGCTGGTGACTGCACCTGAGTGAAAGGAGGTTTTTCTTCAGTGAAATAGTCAGGTTGGCTGTACGGCTTCAGGGCCATGTCCATGTCAGAGTACTCGCTTTTAAACATGTTTCCAGGGTAACTACAGGTATACGGCTGATTCACTGCCCAGGCCTGTTCCATATATATGTTGTTACTGTGCCCGGCCTGAGCATCACAGCTGCCGTAATTCTGACTATCTTCGACATATGTGCAAGAGCCCGGACACTGCATATAGCCCGTGCTTGCAGCCCCAGGGTAGACCTCGTATATTTCCTGCACACAGAAGTTCATTTTGTGATTCTGTCCCCTGCGTTTCTACTTTACATACACACATACACAAGCGGTATGAGTGCACACCATCTGGGGCATACACACGGCTGTGCATACACACCCAGACGCATACATACACATCGAATGGCAGGGAGAGGAAAGATGAATAAACAGGACCAACAAAGTCACAGCCTGCTTCACTTTTGAGTAGTAGCACTTGATGTGCTAACGTCCTATTTATATTGGGTAGGCTGGTAAACTCCCCTGCCATTCAAATATATCGAGAGGCAGCTTTATGACCATCAAAGGTCTTAATCTGTGACTGTAGCTAATTCCTCGGGAAGATGGCAGACAGGTAGGGCTGACCTCCCCCACCTCCCAACCTCAGATAAAGACGGGCCGGCCAGACAAGCCGTCTTATTAGACCATCACGAGCAGGATTCATTTTATAAATCATTCCAGCCCCTTTCAATATGATTAGAAAATGATTGCTACACAAAGAGGTGATTCTATCACTTTAGCTGACAACTTAAGTGTGCGGTAGTCTAAGAGGAGCTCCCCTGGGGGACGGACAGAAAATCCTGAAATCAATAAGCTTGTTTATTAGCATTAACTCATTGAAAATTTAATAGTGCTGGGTGGATGACCCATCCATTAATCTAGGGTGATTTTTAAAAACAGATTTTAGTGTCTTAATCTGTTGCTAGAATTATTGATTTTCTTGTACAGAATTATCTGCAAGAACCAGTTACTGGCACATGCTTCTCTCTAGCTTTTAAAATATGTAAAAAAAAAGATTTCAATAAACTTTAGGGTATTTGTAAGAAACTTTTATGGGCTAAAACTTGGTAATTTTCCAAATTGGTTAGTTTTTACTTTCTAATGGAAGATTATTTATATACAATCTTTACAGGGCTCATATTGCCTAAATGAACAGTAGTCAATTCTTGATTGAGTTTCGTGTGTGTGTGTGTGTGTGTGTGTGTGTGTGTGTGTGTGTGTGTGTGCATTTGCTTAGCAAAAAACATTGCTGAGTTTTTCTTAGAATTTTTGTTCATGATCATACTGCTAGTTGCTGGGGTTATATATGCATAATCATTCTATCCAAATCTCTGAATATTTAATACTATGCAGGTTAGGGATCATGGCAATGAAGGAAAGAAGCATGTATAAAGTACCTATTATGTGTCAGGCACTAAGTATGCTAAGCACTTTACAAATATTATTACAATTGATCTTTATGACAGTTTGTAAGGTAGGTGCTGTTACTATTATCCTCATCTTATAGAAGAAGCATCTGAGGTAAGTAGAGGTTAAGTACCTTGTTCAGGGTCACACTGTCAGGGGCTAAAGCTGGATTTGAACTCAGGTCTTAAGAACTCTAATCCTTAACTCTATCGAGTATTCATTTTTCTGCTGGTTTTTTTTGTTATCCTTAAAAGAAACCAGAAATCCTTACAAGAATATTTTTAATCATACATACAAATAAACATTTAATTAAAGTTTTCTTCTTGCTGCAAATGTCAAAACATTACATTAAAAGTGGTTATTTTCTGAAAACTCTAGGAATAAAAGTGCTATAGACCTTATGTTTTTTTTTATCCCATCTCCTTTATCTCAAATTGACCAAAACTAATACTTACATTAACCTTTCAATGAGCTGTTTTCCTTTCTGGCAAGCACAAGTAGCAAGGAAGAATCTTTTTGGCTAAGTATTTCATATTGGATGCATCTAATTTTACCCAGTGCTTTTCCTGGCATATTATCCATTTTTTTGGAGGCAAAAATCCAAGGACTTTCTTGCTTTTTACTGCTTAGCAATATTAACAAAAGCCATGGCCATTATTTTTATTTTTTATTCTAAAAGAACAATTATTTTTTTTCTTAAAAATAAAATCTATATATGCTTTTGAATAAAAAGCCATGTTTCACAATTATATCTATAGTTCTTAGAAAACTTTCACATAAGAAATCATAAAATAATGGGTAGGAAGTGATTTTTTTTTAAACTACATAATTTGAAAAACCCCAAGACTCAATATGATGTGTTTGAGTATAAAACATTTAAATTCCCTGAGAAGTCTCTGAATAGGATGGTTTTTAAACCTATTTGAACAACCTTTCTTCCCCAATCTATTTTTATCTATTAGTGAATGTGCCCTCCATGGAATCCTGGAATCAGAAAGTTCTGAATTCAAATCTCACTTCAGACACTTACTATGATCTTGAGCAAATCACTTAACCCTTGTGTGCCTCAGTTTCCTGAACTGTAGTATGGGGATCATAATAACATCTACCTTCAGGGTTGCTGTGAGGCTCAAATGTGACATTTGTAAATGATTTAGTGCAGTTCCTGGCACACAGTGATCATTTAATAAATGCTTGTTCATTTCTTCCCAAATGAACCCTGTAGTTCACACTGAGGGAGTATACTTAACTTCCAATAAATACATAAACTTACTGTTACAACTAAGAACAAATTTGGTTCTGGATTCATATTGAGTTAGAAATATGTCCTTGGCATGTTAATAGAAAGGATAATATTCTACAACCTGGGACTGACCTTTTTTCTTTCTTTTTGAATTCAGTAAAGATCTTCATGCACATATAAGTGGGAAAATGAGTGTCCTTCGGAGCCCCCCTCTTTTTGCTCCTTTTAACTGACTAGTATAATTTAGCTTTCTATGTAGAATGCTGAAATTGAAGTTTAATTGGACACTTAATATGGCCTGTTGTATTAAATAATTGGAAGAAAGCATTTAATTTAGCAATATTATTATTCATATGTGATATAATCATAAGAGTAGCTAACATTTATATAACATTTCAAGTTTTCAAGTGCTTTATATAAAGTAATAGACCCTCACAATGCTCCTGTAAGATGGCTGCTATTATTAGGCCCATTTTATGGATGAGAAAACTGAAGCTGAAGGTTACTAAATGACATGTCCAGGAACAAACAGTTTTAAACTCCAATTTTTCTGACTCCAAGTAGCCTCTGAGCTCAAGAAACTTGTGCTCAAATCTTTCTCTGACTCATTTATCTAGTGATCCTGAGTAAGTGACAATCTCTTGATACTCTCAAGAAACTCTTTGGAGCAGGTGCTGACCTGCCTCACTAGAAGGAGCTTCACTGAGAACTTGCTATACTGAAAAAAATGCAGGTCTGCTCAAAAATAAACCCCTCACAGATAGAAAGACTTCAGAGAAGCAAAAGCATGGCCTTTATCTCTAATCTTGAGTTTAGGGTTTACAGAACAAGAGTGAAAAACATTTATTACTCTTTCTTGAAGAGAAGCAAAACCTGTCTCCTCACTTATTACCCCACAGGTTTTTGGAAAATCTGATTCCTACAAATAGCTCTGGATTTTAGATTGTAAGTATCCTCATTGTGGATATCTGATCCACTAACTCAGTCTATGTCTTCCAAGATCAGAGAAGCATAACTAGGGTGGGGTGATTAGATCTTTTTCCCAGGGTGCCAAAATTTAGAGGGTGCTGGAAGCCCCTGAAGCCTTTGAAACACAATTGAAACAGGCAAGGTGGTGAGCACAAAACACTTGGGTTAAGTGATTAGAAGGGCTTCCTGCCCAGGAGCGTTTACTAGACCATTTTGGCCTTGCATTGATCTTCCTTTCATTTTCCCCCTATTTACCTCCCCAACAATGGCAATACAATGCCCAGAGGACTCCCCCCTCCAACAGCTAAATTTGCCTTAAAGATTATCTTAAAAAACCATTTGGATGAGAGGAATGGGTCTGAGGGTCAGAGTGAACTAGGGGCTATAGATTCCCTCCAGGAGGGGGTGGTGATAGGGTGATATAATTTGGAGGAGGAAAGATTCAGGAGAAAGATATTGGCAGGAAGATTGAGATGTATGGTAGAACTGCTCTGTGGGTCCCTTTACTCCTTCTTGCTGACCACTGACCATTGCCCTTTAGCTTTCTTCTTACAAATACTCCTTGTCTTCTTGAGCCATCCTGACTCCTCTATCACATTAGCCTTTTCTCCATGGCTGGTGGCGCAACCTATAATATCACCCTTTCCTTTTTGGAGGCATTTATATAGCCCTTTAAGGTTTGCAAAGCACTTTAGAAATACCTAGGTTATTTCACTTAATTATCACAACAACCCTGGGAAAGTTGATGCTATTATTACCCCCAATTTACAGATGAGGAAACTGAGGCTGACAGAGATTAAAGTTATTTGCCCAGAGTTACACAGTTAGCAAGTGACTAAGGCTGGATTTGAATGTGGGTGTTCTTAATTCCAAGTTCATCACACATAATCCAGTGTATTATCTACCTGTTTCTAAAAAAAAAAAAACTCCCTCAATAAAACTAAAGGAATGACTTCAGTGCTGTCCAGCTGTCAGAGAAAAAAAAATGGATCTGATAAAATGACAAGAGCTGGATGGATTGGGCAAGACCACAATGACAGGGGAAAGAGTGGACATCCAGTGTTGACTGTGTTGAATCAGAGCTGTTTAGTAGGCAGCTGAGCAGGAAGTAACTTGCCAGTAATTCTGCTTGTAAAAATGTGCATCAAGTAAAGTTGGGATCAACATGTTGGGGTGGCAAATGCCTGTTATGAAGTGTGTTTTCTCTACCTTCTGAAAAATAGAATTGGCCATGGACAGCTCTAGAGTGGGATCTGGGGCTGGGGCTGCTTCCCTTGCCCTTCTAGAACCTCTTCACTGTCCATCTGGAGGATCTACAGAGACTGGAGTGAACCATGGCCCCATCCCACCATGCCCATGTTGGTGGGAGGAATGGCCTCCTCCTGCAGGCCTCCTGTACTCCTGAGGATCCCTTAGGAGAGAAAGGAGCTCACAGGATCAGGAGCCAAGGGAATCATGGCCCTGGAAGGAAGCCATATCATGGAAACTCCTTGTAAAGGTGCTTTTAGATTTAAGGATAAAAAAAAAAAAACGGATGGGTGGAAAAACATCTGTAAAGCACTTTACCTATGCTAAGTATTGGGGATTCATACAGAGAAGTGAGACAATTTCCATTCTCAAGGAGCTCACCTTCTAATTGGGTACATGTTACATGAAGGAGGTTCAAAGGCAAGGTTTGATGCTCATCAGCAGGGAGCAGTAAGGCAGATGTGTGCATTGGCAATGGTGCCGACAGTAATGGCAGATGGTGATGGGTAGGGTTCTAGACAGATGGCAAGGTCTGAGGGGCCAGAGTGTAGTCATAAGAGCTACCATTTCAGTGGCCCTTACTCTGTGCCTGGCATTGTGCTAATTATGATTAGCACATTAATGATTAGTGATTAATTCATTAGATCCTTGAAACAATCAGGGGAGGGAGGTACTATTATTATTATTATTCCCATTTTACAGATGAGATGACCTCACTTACAGAAGTGAGGCCAAAAGGGGTTAAATGATTGTGCTTAGATTTGAACTCATCTTCCTGACTCCAGACTCAGGGTTCTGTTGCCCATTGGGCCATTTGGCTGCCTGGATGAATGAATGCCTAAGTGAATGAATGAATGGATGAATGAACTAAACATTGTTCAAACACTTAGTACAAAACATTGCTATGCACTGAAGACACAAATAGAAAAGGAAGATGGTCCCTGATTTCAAAGACGTCACCCTCTAATAACAGGAGATATATGGGGGTCCTTAGGATGCCATGGCTGGAAAGGTGATACGGCAAAATGACTCTGCTATCTTCCAGGAAAGAGTGTAATTGGTGAATCCCTGCTCAGGATAAGAGGAAAAATCAGGTCTGCAATCCTTGAAATGGTAGGAATGAGTCTGAGTTGCAGAGTGAATTAGGGCCTCTAGATTACCTCCAGAAGGGGTGGTGGTAGAGCAGTTGTTCAGCATCCTATGTGGAAGGGAAGGTTTGGGGAAAAGCACTGGCAGGAAGATTGAGATGTAGGGTGGTAGCTGCTCTGGGGGGCCCTTTGGTACCTGATGGGGTCTGGGCAGTAATGGATTTGATTCAACTCTCTCCATTTTGTCAATTGATTCCCCTCTGACCAAGGGGAAATAATTTGCACTATGGCTGAGCAGAATGCTAAGGGCGCCCTATTAATGTGGAGTAGAGCAAAGTTGGCAGTCGCACGGCAGAAGCAGTGTTATCCTCCTTGGTCTGCAGTGATGCAGTGTACGTTCACAAGGGATGGGCCTGCTTATCTTTTCTCATTGTTAAAAAATCAGTGGAGAAAATTTTCTCATATAAAAGAGGCATATAAAATGGAGGGGGAGAGGCAGAGAGAGAGGGATGAAGGAAAAGAGGGAGGGAGGGAGAGAGAGAGAATAGGATGGGGGGAGAAACATATTGTTAGTAATTATAATTGTGAATGTAAATGGAATGAGCTCACCCATAAAATGGAAGCATATAGTGGAATGGATTAGTTCATCAGCAAGGTAATGAACTAGTCTGTGACAAAACAGAGACTCAGGGAGCCTTTTGTCCTGATACAAGACGAATCCCAGTGTACCTAAGGAGCAACTGGAGGCTGGTCAATTTTGCCAGGGTTTTAGAATGACCTGAGGGGCTCCCATACATTGACCTGCTTTATACTTAGGAGGAAATGACTAATATTCATATTTAGATGGCACTTTAAAAAACTGGAGTCAGAATGGCAGATTAGGAGCGGTCACCTAGCTGAACTTTCCCAACATTCCCCTCCAAACAACTAAAAAAAATAACACCTTAAATCAAATTTTGGCGTGGCCGAGCCAACAAAAATTTGGGGTAAGATATTTTTCTAGTCTAAGAAAACTTAGGTTGGCAGAAGACTGACACTAGGGTGGAGGCTTGTGTGGAGCCCACACACACACAGTGGTGGCCACTCCCATCACTGCAGCAACAACTTCTGGAGCATTCATCCAGAGGGTAAAATAAAGACTGAAAGAATCCCAAATCATCTCCTGAAATGAAGACTCCCAGGAATCTTAGACCCATTTCTAGAGCTCCCAGGTCAGAGAGAAGGAACATCTCAAGCAGTCAGAAAGAAATAATTTGAATCTTGTGGAGCCACAGTCAGGATGACACAAGATTTAGTGGGTTCCATGGGAAAGGAACAAAGGGCTTGGAATAAGATATTCCAAAAGAAGATAGGATTATAACCAAGAATTACCTACATAGAAAAACTGAGCAACAACTTCCAGAGGAAATTATATATATATATATATATATATATATATATATATATATATATATATATATATATAAAATGTGTATACATACATGTATGCATGTATATGTGCTTACATAAATAGACCTGTGTACACATATGCACACACATATGAATGAATTAGAGGACATTCAAACATTTCCTGAAGAAAAGACCAGAGATGAATAGAAAAAACAGCAGACTCAAGAAGCATAAAAAGGTAAATATGAAAGAGTAATAATAAGGGATTCAATAAAGTTAAACTGTTTACATTCTTATATGGAAAGATGATACTTGTAACTCCTAAGAACTTTGTAACTGTTAGGGCAGTTAAAAGAAGTTTACATAGACAGAGGGCATGGGTATGAATCAATTATATTGGAATGATCTCCAAAAAAAAATGGAGGGAGAAACAAGAATATACTAGAAGAAGAGGGAAGGGAGAGGTAGAATGGAGAAAATTTTCTCATAAAAAAGAGGCATATAAAAGGGAGGGGGAGAGGGAGAAAGAGAGAGATGGAGGGAGAGAGAGAGGGAGGGAGAGAGAGAATAAGATAGGGGGGAAGAAACATATTGTTAGTAATCATAATTGTGAATGTGAATGGAATGAGCTCACCCATAAAATGGAAGCATATAGTGGAATGGATTAGAAACCAGAATTCACAATATATTGTTTATAAGAGACACACTTGAAACAGAAAGACATACACAGAGTTAGAGCAGAATCTAATATGTTTTAGCTGACGTAAAAAAAAGGCAGAGGTGGTAATTATGATGTCAGCAAAAGCTAAAGCCAAAGTGTACCTAACAAAAAGAGATAATCTAGGAAACTACATTTAGCTAAAAGGTTTCAGGGACAATGAAGTACTATCATTTTTTACAGGAAATTTCTCTGACAAAGACATACATTTTCAAATATATACTGAGTAAGGAACTGTCATTTCTAAAATTAGAGCCCTAATTGATAAATGGCCATTGAGAAGAAAGTTTTCAGAAGAAATTAAAGCTTTCTATAATGGTATGAAATAATATTCTAAATCCCAGCTTCTTAAACTCTGAGTTGTGACATCATACCACCATGAATGTGACACATTCATAACTGAATGTGAGTCATGAAATTGATTTAAAACCAGCAAATGTTTGATTTGTATTCTTCTTTCATATTTCTTTATACCCAGGATCATGTAAAACATTTTCAGGGAAAAGAGTTTGCAAATAGAAAGAAGCCCTGTTCTAAATCACCATTGATTAGAGAAACACAAATTAAAACAACTATGAGGTAGCATCTCACACTTATCAGAAGGGGACAGGAGTAAAAAGGATAGCAAGGGATGAAGGAAAAATAGGCATACTAATGAATTACCAGTAGTGTTTTAAAGTGGCCCAGCCATTCTGGAAAACAACTTGAAACTATCCCAGAGAGCTATTAAAAACCCATCAATAATTCAAAGACATCAAAGAAAAAGGAAAAAGACCTATATGTATACAAATCTATGTATGTATGTATGTATCAGCTCTTTTTGTGGTGGCAAAGAATTGGAAAGTGAGGGGATGCCCAATAATTGGGGAATGGCTGAACAAGTTATGGTATATGATTGTGATGGAGTATTATTGTGTTATTAAAAATGATGAGGTTGGATGGGAACCAGGAAAAAAAAAACATGGCCAGACTTATATGAACTGATGCAAAGTGAAGTAAGAAGAACAAGGAGAACACTGCACAGTAACAGCAATTTTGTATGATAATCAACTGTGAGAGACTTGGCTACTCTGATCTAAGATGATTCCAAGAACTTATGATGAAAAAAATGCAATCTATCTCCAGAGAAAGAATTAAAAAACTCTGAATGTAAATTGAAGTGTAGTTTTCTCACTTTATTTTTCTTGAGTTTTTTGAAACGTGGCTAGTGTGAAAATGTTTTGCATGATTTCACATGTATAATTGCTATCATATTGCTTGACTTCTCAGTGGGTGTGGGAGGGAGGGAGAGAATTTGGAACACTCAAAATTTAAAAAGAAAAGAATGTTAACAAGTTAAATAATGAATTTTGAAAAATTGATGGAACTTTAAAATTATTAGCAAAGTTCTTTCTGTCCATTATCTCATTTGATTATCACAATGCTTTGTGAGGGAGATGGAATTATTATTCCCCATTTTACAAAAGAGGAATCTATTGTATATGTAAACATAGACAATCTGCACAACATATCTATCTGTTCATCTATTTATCATCTATAATATGTCTATGAAAATATTTTATATGCCATATTGCCTACATAATATAATATACTTATTACAATGCATGAACACACACACACACACACACACACACACACACACATATATACACACACAAGACCCGAGTTCAAGTACTGACTTGTATGGCTGGGCAAGTTGCAGCCATAAACACACATATACATACTTGCCTTTAGATTCTTTGTCTCTATCCCTGAAAGTTTATAAACTCTTTTCTCACACCAGTTCTAGGGCTCATTCTGATTCCTGATTTTACCAATAGTGGACTTGAGATAGCACCTCTGAGAGGCTGAGTCACTTAGCCCAGACCTCATAGCTCCTAAGTGACAGAGCTTGGCCTCTCACCTCAATTGTCTGATTTCTAGGTTGGGATCTTTCCAGGGTTTCACATTTCCCCCTCTGGGCAAATATGTGAGTGACCTGTTGGGTGAAAAGCCAGCCAGACTGGGGAGAAGCTCAAAGCTTCAGCCCATACCCAGGTTACTGGAAATAGAAACCTCCAGGAGAAGGGAAGGCTCCCCAGAAAAAGGAAGAGCCATTTGAAATGGTTTGTGCAGGCCACTGGAGGGTGAATTATTAGAGAAGGAATCTTAGAAGTGAATCAATTCTCATCCTTGAATTGTTGTCCAAAGTTCCTCTGCTTCGGTCCCTTCCAAATCACCAGATGAACTAATCAGGAATCCAAAAGACCCTGACCTGTACACCAACTACACCTGTCTGACTGAAAAAAAGCTGACTAGTCACATTCTCTGGGAAAGGAGGTAAAAACATTATTTCCCCCTAATTAATTCTTTATTCAAAAACAGACAAAGGAACCAATATTTAGTCTAATAATTCAGGGAAAGAAAAAGCAAGGAAAGGTTGTATGGTAAGATTCAGGCCACTCTTTTGGGAATTCTTTTTGTTTTATTGACTCTTGAAATAAGGGAATAAAAAAGACTCCAATAATATGTAACTGATTAACAGGAGTTTCAAATATAGAAGGAACAGTTGTGGAAAGAAGAAAGGAAAGAGAGAAAGAAGGAAAGGAGGAAGAAAAGGAAGGAAAAAATGAAGGAAAGAAAGAAGGCAGGCAGGGGAAAAGGAAGGAAGCAAGGAAAGGAGGAAAGAAGAAGGGAAGGAAAGTAAAGAAAAAGGAAAAAAGGATGAAAAGAAAGAAAGAAGAAGGAAAGGAAAGAAGGAAGGAAACAAAGAAGGAAGGCAGGGGAAAAGGAAGGAAGAAAAAAAGGAGGGAAGGAAAGAAGGATGAAAAAAGAAGGAAGGAGGGAAGGAAAGAAAAAAGGAAGGCAAAATGCCACTGGCTCTAAGTCAGAGGACTTATTTCCGACCCTCGCTTTGATGCTTCTTCCCTGTGTGCCTTTAGTCATCTGACCCTCACAGTTTCTAGTTTCCTCATCTGTAAAATGAAAAGTTTAGATCAGATGACTCCTGATGTCAGAACTACAATAGTATCATCTTTAGAAAGAAGGAAAAAAGAGAAGGGAGAACAGAAGAAAAGAAAGGAAGGGAAGTACAGCAGGAAAATCATCGGTTACATAGTAGCTCTGAGTTTTCTCAAATCCAGTCTCCATATCACAAAGCAGAAGCATTATTGCACTTATTGTCCATTTTAGTTACATTCAGATTTGCTTGCTTTTTTTCTTATGATCTGAGAAACGTTTGTTATATGAACGGACAAAAGGAGAGCTACATCTGGCCACCGGGCTGTTGAGTCCAGTAAACCTTCCTTGCCATTGGTGGGTGTCCCGAACAGCATGGTACGCGGAATTTCCGTGGTGGGGCTATGAAGGATGGCTTCTCTTCGCTGTGCTCCAGCTCACAGATGGTGCTTGGCTCTTGGAGAGCTGCGACATGTGGGGACTCCTGTTGGCTTCGTGGTCCGTCCACCGCTTGGGAATCTCAAACATGGTGGGGGTGGGGGAGGGTGGGCGAGCAGGGAATTATGTGCTTAAGAGTCTATTAAGAAGACAGACTGCTCCGTGCTCTCTGTTTCTTTATTCCCAGCCATCCACTCACTCTTGTGAACTGCTCAATAATATGTCGGTTGATTTCCGACCCAACCCCAGAATCCTCCTGCTTCCATTTGTGAGCATGACTCATTGTTTCAGGATGATTTAAGTTGCTACACCTGAACTTCCCTGATAGACTTGGCAGACATATGTGCTATTTTAAGGACCCGCTTGCATATGCCATTTCAAAGGGAGCCTGGGAGTGTTACTTAATGTCTACAGCCAGAGCCGGGGAGCCCACAGCCTGTTCCCGGCTCCCACTGAGATTTCACAAGACCACGGGCAAGTTATTGAGACATATGGTGCTTTTGTGTGCTCCTTGTGACTAGTTAAGAGTCAGAAAATGGCTTGGGAGCTAGGTCAAAGAGAAACTTTCTAAATACCAGAGATGGCGATGACTCATATAAAGCAGCGTTGCTGAACGGCATCGCCCATGTCCAATAAATTGCTCTTGTTGATCCGGTTATCTCCTTGATGTCTCTTGGATCCATCTCCTTCTCTCTACCATTTGAAGACTATCCCATGCCTGGTCTTCCTCCTCTCTTGCCTGCACTATTGCAATGGCTGCCCAATTAAATTCTGAGGCTCTTCCTTCTTCAATCTAGTTGCCAAATTGCTACTTTTTTTTTTTTTTTTTTTTGCTGAGGGAATTGGGGTTAGGTGACTTGCCCAGGGTCACATAGCTAGGAAGTGTTAAGTGTCTGAGACCAGATTTGAACTCAGGTCCTCCTGACTTCAGGGCTGGTGCTCTATCTACTGTACCACCTAGCTAGCCCTCAAATTGCTGCTCTTAAAGCGAAGGCCTGATCATGCACCTCTCTGCTCAAGAATCATCATTGGCTCCCTCTCTCAGAGAAAGAGCAGCTGGAGTTCAGGGCCTTCCATCTATCTTTCCATTATTATTTCAGACTAGCTCCCCTTACATACTCTCCATGCCAGTTGAACTGCCCTGAGAGCTATTCTACACACGTGATATACCATCACTAGAGTCCATGAATGTACACAAGGTGTTTCCTCTACTCTTCTTCCTCCACAAATCACCTTGTGTTTATTTATCTGTGTTTATGTTATAGACTCAAGTAAGATGTCAGCTTCTTTTGGACAGAGGCAGATTTGTTGCTCTCTTGCCGGACTACTCCATGCTGTGCCTTCTCCACTCAGATCTCCACCTCCTCACCATTATTAGGCTGAACTCCAGCTTTGGGTTGCTCATCTCTAATAGCTCATGCCATCCCTACCAGGTCTACTATTTACTTTTCCTTCCCATCATCCACCTAGACTCTGATCCTGAGTCCTGATAGGTCATCTTTGGCCTTATTTTGCTGCCACAACTTTGTCCAATCTGTCCCACCCTATATTGCTTTGCACATCTCCCTCCCTCCCTTTTTAACTTCCCTTTAAGTTGTAAGGTCATAGAGGCCAGTCGCTATTTTGCTTGCTTGTTTTTGTAACCTTGAAGCTTAGCACAGTGCCTGGCACACAGTAAGCACTTAATAAATACTTTATCTTTCTATTTATGGCAAAGTACTCAATACATGCTTGTTGAATTCAACCAAAGGACACCTGCTGCCTTCGTTTCTTCTTCTTCTTCCTCTTCTTCTTCCTTCTTTTTATTCTTCTTCTTGCTTCTTTTTTCTTCTTCTTCTTCTTCATCATCATCATCATCATCCCCACCATCATTTCAATAAGAAGAATATTTACCAATTGAAAAAGTCATGCTAATGAAACATGCTTTGGACCATTAGTGAATGGCCTAAGTGAATTCTTGCCTTTTCTCCATCACACACCCAAACTAACTTTCAATGTTTTTAATGAATCAAGAGCAAATATTGCATAACACAATTATAGTCCTGTGGACTTTAAACACCATCTTCCAGAAAACATTAAATTAAATTTCACTTCTAACCTACACTAGAACACTTGGTAGAAACATCTTTGAAGGTTCTGGTTCATCTCTTTTGAATTTTCATCTGTTTTCTGCTCTCTGTCAATCCAGGTACTCCCCTAATCCAGGCCATTATCATCTCTTGTCTGGATTATGCTAACATCCTCCTGACTGGACTCCTAATTTATCAGTTCCTCCTTTTTCTTATCCCATCCCTCACAGAGTTGCCAAAATTATCTTCTCAAGATACAGAACTGATCACAATCCTCCCTTTCTCAAGGACACAGAATGGAGGGGTAGGCAGAATGCAAAACTTGGGGTTAGGAAACCTGGGTTTAAATCCCACATCAAACATTGACCAGCTTTGTGAACTTGGGCAAGGCACTGGGACTCTCAGTGCTTCACTTTTCTCACCCCTCAATGAGGGGATTGGTCTGGTGGTCTCTAAGATCTGTTCATTCTAAGTCTATGCCCCTATGACTGTCCATGGCTCCCAGTTACCTCAAGGACTAAATACAAACTCCTCAGCTTGCCATTTAAAGCCCTTCCCAGTATGCAGCTAGCCCATCTTTCTAGGCTCATGTTACATGGCCTTCCAACTGGCGGTTCCCAGTTTCAGCACTTCATATCCCACCTCCATGCCTTTGCAGTGTCTGAGAGGCTCTCCTTTTCTCCTCTGCCTCTCAGAATATGTAGCTTCCTCTAAATGTCAGCAAATTCCAGAAGCTGACACAGCTGGGCTTTCTTAATTGAGACGGGAGATTCCCAGCACGGGGGATGCTTGACAACATCAGTGACAATAAAGGAATGTGTGCTAAAAGTCTCTTACGTGCCAGACACAGGGCGATCAAAGGCTTTACATTCACCTGGAGCTATATGCCAGATGCTTATGTAAGGAAACATTTCTGCAACGTAATTTTGAATAAGGAGAGGGTTAAAAACTGAGGGGATTGGGAAAATTCTGATGGAAAAGGAGCTGGTGGGAGAAGTCAGAGAAGTCAGGACTTTCTAAGTGGTGCAGATGAGAAGGGACAATGTTCTAGACCTGGGGAGCTGAGCAAATGCATGGGTGTGAGTGATGGAGTGTTCTGCAATGGAAAAGCAGGTACGTGCTTACTTTGTGCCGAATACTGAGAATACGAACGGAAAAGAGAAATGGAGTTCCTGCTCCAGCTCGATTAGAATGGAGGGTTCCTCAAAGGCTGGAACATGGAATTAGACCTGAAAGGAAGGGAGGTATGGGGGCCTTCTGAAACTGGGATCTAGAAGTAAATATTTCAGATTTAATCCTGGTATCCAAAGCTCATGGTAGCCAGTTTTATCCTATCTTGTTTCAAATATTAAAAGGACTTCTAGGAAAATAGCTGTGTAAAATATTGCACTCCTTTAGTAGAATGTAAACTCACTGAGGGCAGACACACTCTCTCCTTCCTTCTTTCCTTCCTTCCTTCCTTCCTCCCTCCCTCCCTCCCTCCCTCCCTCCCTCTTTCTTTCTTTCTTTCTTTCTTTCTTTCTTTCTTTCTTTCTTTCTTTCTTTCTTTCTTTCTTTCTTTCTTTCTTTCTTCCTTCCTTCCTTCCTTCCTTCCTTCCTTCCTTCCTTCCTTCCTT
>JAJPUD010001820.1:223833-259083 GCA_023553655.1 Myrmecobius fasciatus
TCTCTCTCTCTCTCTCTCTCTCTCTCTCTCTCTCTCTCTCTCTCTCTCTCTCTCTCTCTCTCTCTCCTTCTTTGTCTCTCTCCCCCATCTCTCCTTCCCTGACCCCGACCCCACTATGTATCCTTATGAGAAGGAGGCTCTAAAATCCCATTTTGTTTCTTCTAAGTTTCCGCAGTAGAGGAAACAGAGCGCTGTATTTTTTTTTTTAAAATGGGCCGGTTGCATAACTGCTGGGCCTTGTGTTTCTACTTGGGGGCTGGAAGCGAGCTCCGGCTGTCCTGGCAGCTCACTCCTGCTGCCAACTTGTGAAAAAGAAACCTCCTTTCCCAGAGCCCAAACACAACATGAAGCTAGAAATAAACTGCTTTCAATTTGGATCCATTTATTTATGTAGTTTCAAAGACCTTCTCAAAGGGATAAACAAGGCTCTGGGTAGCCGTGGGCACCGCCCACTGGCACAGGTAGACCCAGGACCCAGATTGGGGAGCCCTTGGCTACGGGTTATGGAAAGCCAGTTACCTTTGCACTTCTTCTCTTCGGTGGGGTCGGCCTGGGTGCTTGCCACTCCCTGCTCGTGGGCCTCTCCCGGGTCCAGGTGGAACACAGAGCCGGTCCAAGCTGAGGCGGCCTGGAGCCGGGACGCCGGCGGGGGCGGCTCGCTCTTCAGCAGCCCGGCGCTGCTCTCCGAGTGGCCCTTCCTGTGCAAGCAGTCTTCGGACATGGCTACGAGGCCCCAGGTGTATTCCTGGTCAGGAGGAGGCGGAGGAGGCTTCCTCTTGTCCCATGCTGGAAGGCCATTTTCTGGAGGGTTGACAAACACAAGTTGACATGCTGTTGGCATTGTCAGGACCTAGCAGGGCAGCAGGCTGGGAAAACAAGATGCTTTTCTGGTTCCCTGTTCCCACAGCTGCAGGGATGAGAGGGCAGAGCCGGTCAGCCTAGGGGACCGCACCTCGGGGCCTGGGCTGCCTGCCTGGACCTGTACGGGACCTAGGGAATCCCCTCGTTTTAGTGTCAGGAAAGCCCGCCCTACGCCAGGCCCACCGCTGCGACAGTGGGTCCCGAGGGCGAGCGGAGGCCGATTTATTGCCTCCCTTCAATGACCATTTGAGGTCTCGTGGGTCGGGGCTGGCCGTGAACAATTTTCAGATCCTTAGTACATAAAACAACCCAGACTCGGCCTTGCATGACTCGGATCTTATCGGAGGCTGACCTGAGGGACACTCTGCTGCCCAAGTGTGACACGCTGACGTGTGCACTTGGCGAGGCTGGATGCTACTGTCCTCCCGAGACAGCCGCCCAGGAGGGCCCGGGCAAGGGGACTCTGGGCGACTGTCCCCGAAACGCAGGGTGCTAACAAGCGGCTGACGAGCCCTCAGTGGGGGCAGAGGCCAGCTCTGAAATGAAAATCTTTGTTTTTGCTCAAAATTATGTCTTGTTTTTAATATTCCAGAAAGGACATGAGGGGGACTGGCTAAGGGAGAATCACTTTAGCTGGAAAGCTTCTCAGCCCCCCTTCCTTTTACAGATGAGGAAACTGAGTCCCAGGGCACTGACAGAACCTGCCCAGGGTCATCCAGGCAGAATGCAGCAAAGTGGGATTTGAGCCCAGGTCCTTTAACTTCAGCTCTGGCCCTCTCAGCTGTACCACACCAGGGAAAGGACCCTTTTCATGGGCACATCCTTTTATTTATTTATTTTTTGACACGAACACAAAGTTGAGTTTGATTTGAAGGAAAAATTGGCATTTATTAGGAAGCATCAGGTGTCAACCAGGTTGATGTGCACTGGGGATGTGCTAGGGTGTCTTTTCCCATCAGTCTACAGGCTGGCAGAAACCTGCTATCCAGAAAATGGCAGAAAAGTCAACAGCAAAAAGAGCAAAGGGCAAGTCTGCTCCCCAACTCTCCCCAGTGCTGGGTTCCATCTTCCCAGAACAATCACAGGGGCCAAAATGGCAAGCAGGGCACACTGGGGCATGGAGGTTGGACACACGTATTCTCAGACTCTAGGGGGGCCTCAGAGAACCTTGTATTCTTAAATGCACAAAGAGAAAAACAAACACACACAGGACTAAACAGACCCAGCAGACAAACCACGTTGCACTAAGACCGCCACAAGCCAGGGGCTGGGAGCTCCCAGGACTACTGGGCAGCCACTGATGTCCGTGACATCCATACGGAGAAGGGATTTTTGTGCTTCTTTCCCCATCCACTGCGTGGATGCAAAGCTCTCCCTCTGCCTTGAGGCTGAGGATCAGATGAGGACGGATTTCTACCAACCTACGGAGGCCAGAGACACCTTCTACACATGGTCCTTGCTGATTCCTCCCACTGCAAGGTCCTCCACACCAACTTTTCATTATTCTGCATATACACAGGATAGCCTTATGTGGCTACGTGCTCTTTCTCCCTGACAATAGCGACTGCTTCCTTCCTGTTTTTGTATCTTCAGCATCTAGCATGGTGATTAGTACATAATAGGTGCTTAATAAAAGCTTGTTCATTAACTGACTGAAATTTTAGCCATCACACCCCTCCAAACACACTATGATCCAGCCGCCCCTGACCTACTGCCTGTTCCTTGCATATAATGTTCCATCTCCCGTCCCTTCCTCCAGATTGGCTATCATCTACCCTGGAATGTGTCCCTGGCTTTCTTCCAGATTCTGCACATGCTACCTTCTGCAGGCCTTCCCCTCGAAGGTTACCTTATACCTACTTGCATGTACCTTCTTTCTGTCAGTCTGTCTATCTATCCATCCATCTATTCCATCTATACATCCATCTAAGTATCAATCATCTCTCTCTCTCAGTGTGTATCTCTCCTTCTCTCTCTCTATACACACATACCTATTACCCACTGATGTATCCTTCCATCCACTGATCATCTCTCTTTCTACATATAATGTATTAATATACCTATTATTTATAATTTATCTATTTACCTATCATTTTCTCTCAATACACACACACACACACTCCGAGAGACATACCTATCATTGATCTATCTATCTATCTATCTATCTATCTATCTATCTACCAATCTATCTAACCTATTTATTATCTATCATCTATCTATCCATCCATCCATCCATCCATCCATCCATCCATCCATCCATCCATCATCCATCTATCTATCTCTATTACCTTCCTCTTTCTTTATTTCTTTCTTTCCCCTTCTCCCATACATACCAATCATCCATCCATCTAGCTAGCTCTCAATCTACCTATTTTTCTCTCTGTCTCTCTCCATATCTCTTTGTCTCTCTGTTTCTGTCTCTTTCTCTCCCTTTACTTCCACCCCCAATCCTTCATCAACCATTTGTCTATCTCCCTCCTTACCAGTCTATCAGTCTCCCTATTATCTATCATCTTTCCATACACATACATATACTCTATCATCTATCTTCATCATCTCCTCACCATCACTGTCATCTCTAGGCTATTTTCAACTTTGTTTTTTGTATGTTCTATTTTTAGCACAGGGTCCATCCAGTATAGAGTGGGCACTTATATCAAACTTAATGATAGAAAGTAAGTAATGCAAATATTAAAGGGCTCTATGAGGTTGCTAAATGTTATAGTAAATAGAGCACTGTACCTGAAGTAAGAGAGACCAGTGGAAATATGGCCTCAGATGAGCAGTGTGACCCTGGACAAGTGACTTTATCTCTGTCTGCCTTAGTTTCCTTCTCCGTTAAATGGGCTTAATAACTGTACCTATCTCCCAGAGTTGTGAGGCTAAAAAGAGATGATCTTGAACCTGAGTTTTCTCATCTGTAAGACTGGGATAACAATTTCTGCATAGTCTACCTCACAGTTTTAGGCCCAAGTTAGACTAATTATGCTAACAACCAGATTTATATAATAATAAGAAATGCCATTTACACAGATCTCTAAGGTTTGCAAAGGACCAACTAAGAGTGGCCACTCGTCTGTCCCCAAAAGAGGAAACATTGGATCGCCAAAGCCCATGGTCCAGCAGTTCTGACGTCCTGTAAAATGCCCCAACGTCTGGACTGGTAGCTGTGTCAAACAGACCTAAGTAAGTTTCATCTTTGGGGACTGTATGCTTTCTTGAGTTAGTAAGATATTCCAGAATAGCTTATAATTCTGCATTTCAACACATCTTTCCCCAACTTAAAAAATAACCACAGCAGCATGAACAGATTTCTCCCCATTCCTATTTTGTTTCTACAGAATTCATCCCTCCCTGGCTGAATCCATCCTGCACAATCCCACTTCAATTAGAGTGAGCGAGTTCCCACACCCTCTTCCTTTGCCTTTGACATTTGATTCTCATCAACAGTTCATACCATTTGATATTTGTTTCCCTGCTCCCAGGATAAATGAAGAAATCCAATCCAATTGGGAGGCTGTTCCTTGGTGAGACATTTAATAAATAGGCCGGAGAACAATGCCTGGAGGAGGCCAGGATGGGACCTTTGAAAGAAGTTCCAGACCCCAAAGAAACATCTTCCTTAAAACCACAGCCTAATATGGAAAGAGTTCCCTTCTGCAGGCATCCTGCTAGTGAAGGAGCGAGGGTAAGATGGGTTGGGGTGGGGGAGGTCATAAGGAGGAACGTGGTGGGGAAGAGCATGGCCACTGGAGAAGAAGTCCCTCTGTTTCTTTCACTGAAGCAGGAGATTTGGGAACAGGGCTCTGTTGGTGAGAATGGGAAGCATTTACAAGCTTGTAATCACCGTCCCTAGCTGTATTCATTTGCTCTAATGACATCTGCTTTCTTTATTGGCAATTTTATGGGCAGGGGCAATGATGTGAAATCCAGGGACTGGTGGCGTCCCAGATGGGGCATGGGAAACCCAAGAGGAGCCTAATGATCTGATTCTTAAGCTCTCTTGAATAAAGCCTATTTCAAGTTAAGTAAGAAATATTTGTTGTTGTTTTCTGTCCTTCGTTCTCGAAATGGACCATGTCACTGGGGAGGTAATACTGTGACATGCAAGTGAATTGGATTTAAGTGAGGGAAGCTGTGCAAGGTCACCCACCTCACTTTCCCCTCTGGTACCATCTGGGTCCAATACCCAGACATAAATCAGGCCCTGGATGCAGGGGGAGAACTTGGCCTTTTTAAGCTAAGATCTTTAATAAGTTTCAGTTTGACTGAGGAAGCACCCACTCAGTCATTAAAGCTAGGTAGCAATTGAGGCAAAGAATAGACTCTTTCACTTAGTCACAAAATAATCTAAATAAATAAATCAGTAAATATGGGTTTTTATTGAATGGATGAATAAATGAATAACACAGAGTTTGCTAATGTACCAAGTATCCTTTGTATCTTTTAAAATGAATGAGAACTGTGGGAACTCAGAATCAAACCATGGCTGACAGGAGAGAAGTTAGCTTTAGAGTTCTTTAAAAATAGAGGAAGCTCTGAGTGTCAAGAGGGAACACCCAAGATAAAGAATCTTATCTACTGATGTCTAGTCATTTCTTTTCCATTTTGTACTCATAAAGTTGATTTTTTTAATCTTAAGTGTAAATTTGAGTTATACCAATTAAATTTTATCTTACTAAATTCATCTCAAGCAAGCCTTCACTATCTGCTATGTACTAGATGAAAGGGATTTAGAGACAAAAAGGAAAATATACCTGCCCTCAAGGAACTTACTCTTTATCTATATATCTCAGTGTTTGGATTTTCAGTATCTTTTTTGGATCCTGAATCTTGTCATCCAATATTTTAACTATCTCCTCTGACTTTGTCATTTGCAACTATGGTCTTTATAACTTTATTCAAGTCATTGATAAAAGAAATGGTAAAAAAAAAACATCATTTGAAAAGGGAGCTTCTGTAGGCTATCCAAGTAAAGAGACAAACTTAGGCTATTATAAGGTCAAGTTATGAGCAGATCTGGACAGAGCATATATTTTTTTCCTAGGACAGCCAGATGGTATAGTGGATAGAGTCCAAGACTCAGAGACATGAAGATCACAGTTCTAATCTGACCTCTTACACTTATTAGTTGCATGATCCTGAACAATTTATTTAATCTCTGCCTCAGTTTCCTCTTTTGTAAAATAGGCATAATAGTATTTACTTTTCAAGTGAAGATGAGATAATATTTGTAAAACACTTTACAAACCTTAAAACTTTATATAAATGCTAGTTGTAATTATTAGAGTAGCACATATCTTTTCACAGCCATTGAGCTGTGATGACTTCCTCATTTAATAGATAATATTCCAATTAGTGAGAAAATTAAATTAATGAGAATTCAGAGAAGGATGTCCTCAGGATATCTGAGGCTGAATATACAAAAGATGGATTGAAATGAAATTTTCTAAAACTAAGCTACTCTGATGGCTAAACTGATTGCGATACATGATTAGAATAGAATATTACTTTGCCATAAGAAATAATGAATAGGAAGAATGAAGGAAATAAGCATATATTAAGCACCAACTGTGTTTCAAGCACTTTACAAATTTTATCTCACTTGATCTTTACAATGACCCTGTGAAGTAGATGCTATTAAGATCCCCAGTTGAGGAAACTGAAGTAGACGGTGGGTAAGTGACACTTTGGTGAACCTTAAAGTCTCTTTTGACTATAAATCTATGATTACATAAAATTAGGCTCCAGAAAGGAAGTCTTATTTGTCTTTGTGGACCTCAATGAACACAATTAACTAGATAACAGAAGGTTCCCCCCTTTTTTAATTTTAAAAAGAATTAAAGCTTCAACAGCATGCATTTTCACCTGAACTGCGTGGTTAGTGTCACTATGGAACAAGGAGGCACTTTTGCAAATTGGTTCATTTTAAAAACAGAAAACATCAGGGGTAAAATTTTCATCCTCTCAGTCATACATATTCATCTTGGAAATTTTTATCAACGGTGATGTAAAAAATCTGGCCATTAAAAGAAATTATTATTCAAATATTCAAGTATCCAAGGACACATATATGAGCTGACACCTTAGAGGTCAGCTAAGGGAAAAGAAGGAGGAGGAGGATGAAAAGGGCAGGGCAGGTCAATTGAGTTGGTTGGATTTAGTGGGTGCCTATCTTTTTGGGCAGGGAATGCTTGATCTTATAGGTAAATGAAAATAAAAATGAGAAGAAAGATTCTTCTTCTCCCATCCCCAATGGGACATCTGGAATGACGTCTTTCATTTCCAGATTGCCGATTTGCCTGGATCCACAGGTGCTTCCACTAGCCAGGCAGAGGTGGTATTATTTTCCCCCTGGTAGAATGGTAGATTGATACTTCATTTCTGCTGTCCTACTCATTGTACTATTAACACCTTGGATTCAGGAACCCCCGTATTTGTGCTCTGCCTCTGCTGCCCAAGAGCTAAGCAACCCTGGCACACGGCTCAATTTCTCAGTACTCCAGAATAGAATTTGCCCATGGGTTTTGGTGGTAATAGTTTCCATACAAGAGTCAGATGAACTCAAAGGTATACACTCTACTGCTCCTTCAAAAACACTGTGGGGAAAGCTAGTTTGTTTTAAAGGACATATGAAATGCCAATAGGGTAAGAAAAAGGCAAATAAAATGTCTAGAGCTGAAAGGGACCCCAGCAGACATTTAGCTAAAGCCCTCAATTTTAGAAGTACAACTAGTCCAATGGATGGAGAGCAGGGCCTGGGGTCAGGAAGACCCAAGTTCAAAATCCAGCCTCAGATATTTATTAGCTGTGTGATTTTCTGGGCAAGTCACTTAACCCTGTCTGCCTCAGTTTTGCAAATGCCCCTCTAATATGGGGATAATAGTAATAAAAGTGCCTTCCAAAGTTTTTGTGAAGATCAAATGAGATAACAAATGTAGGGTACTTTTCAAATTGTAAAGTGCCACAGAGATGTGAGTTCTTAGCTATTATTATTATGACTTGCTCAGTCATAAAGTGATAAGGCTAGGTTTTGAACCCGGTCTTGTCACTTTTCATGCAATGCTGTGTTCATCATACTCTGTTGTTTCTATGTACATGGAGACTAACATTTACCCTTAGCCTCTCACCATTTGAGAAGAGAGGCCCATGGTTCTTTTGGGCCAGGCTACCCAGGGACTATTTTGTGACTACAGATTTCAAGGGGCTACAAAGGCAGCAAAATCTGTGCATATCCCAAAAATCTCAGTTCATTATCAAGGTCACACTTAAATCTTTTCTGGATGATAGGACCATCTAGTGCTAGAGAACCGAGGATTCAAGAGCATACCATGATGAGGTTTTGAAGGAGGACTTTAGCTAAAGAATGTTCCTCTCTCTCTCTCTCTCTCTCTCTCTCTCTCTCTCTCTCTCTCTCTCTCTCTCTCTCTCTCTTTCTCTCTCTCTTCCTTCCTTCCCTTTTTTCCTTCCCTCCTTCCTTCCTTCCCTCCTTCCTTGCTTTCTTCTTTCCTCCCTCCCTCCCTCCTTCCTTCCTTCCTTCTTTCCTTCCTTCCTTCCTTTCTATCTTTTCTTCCTCCCTCCCTTCTTTCTTTTTTTCTTCCTTTCTTTTTTTAATCTAGCACTCTCTTTTTCTCTCTATCCCATCTATCTATCTTGTGAGTATTTATATGATGTGCAGATGTAGTTATCCAGGGCTTTATGAAATGGACTATAGCTATCTCTTCCATATCACAGAGACAGGGTGTGAGAGGGGTAAGGGTGCAGGGGCCTCTGTGATCTGGAAACTTTGCATAAAATTTTTGGGCCCTCCCTTAATACTAGAGAAGAAGTCTGAATATTTCTTTTTCTTTTATGAGGTGTTTACAGCACCTCATTGTCAAATTTAGGTTTACATTATACAATCTACATGCATTTTATGTATTTCTAAGTTTCTAAACTTTTTCTTTGTCATCTGTGGCTGCCTCAAAACTCTCCCAAATTCCTATTTAATTTCTTATGCCAACCTGTGATATATGAAAACTGTGATGGGCAAAGTTGAGCAGGTTTATGCAGCCAGTTCTTTTCCTAAGTCCAAGGTCTTCCTTCCCATGGCCCATGCCTCTGCCCTAGTATTTCCTGCTGCCCCTCTCCCAACCATTAGCCACAGCCCCAAGTCCCGCTCTGCAGGCCAGCCTCCCTATAGGATAGTCAGGTTTCATGGTCACTAACGATGTCCCTGACTCACCCAGTCAGCTCATGTGTGGCTCTGGTCTCTGGGGGACTAAGTGGTTGGGCAGTTTCCTCACTAGAGTGGCTCCTAGAGTAGTCACCCAAGGCTTGCCTCCTATGGTTAATAGGACCAATGCCGAATAAACAAGAATAACTCATTTTCAAACCACAAACCACAACAAACTTCTATTGAACACCTACTGGCAGCTGAGTCAGACATCTATTGTGAGGGGTACAAAGAAAAGCAGCTTGGTGCTTACCATGTGTGGAACGTTGTGCTGAGGGCTGGGTGTACAAGAGGAAAAAAATAAAACAACTAAGACAGTCCCAGCTCTGGAGGATTTTACACTCTAATTAAGAGGATAGAACACACGTAAAAGAACTTAGCTGGAAATCCTAAGGACACTCAGTCGACTAGCATTTATTAAGCACCTTCTGTGTGTCAAATACCGTGCTAAGTTCTGGGGATACAAGGAAAGGCCAAAAAGAGTCACTGATTGGGATAATGGTAAGGCCCAGGGTCCTAAGGGTGAAGCAGGTGAGACCAAAGTGCCCAGGGATCTGGAGAGCTTCTCAGCAGAGCAGAAGGAGAGGACCAGGGGACTTCTGAGGATCGGTGGCAAGGCCCCTGAAATTTGCAGTCCAGTTATGGGAACAAGACACAAGCCATGTGAAAAGCTCAGAAATAAGTAACCCAGAGGATGACAACAATAGAATGGGTGACACAGGGACAAACTGCCAAAGAATTGGGAGAGCCAACAAGTTCTACAGGGACTCAGAGAGAGCAGATTCACTGTGAGCTACTGCATAGACTAGTCACTAGCCACATCTCTTCTGAAGGAAAATATAAGCTCTTTGAAGGAAGAAACAAATTCATTTGGCTTTTACATTCCAAGTACTTAGGTTCTTACATACAGTAGGAGCTTAATAAATATGTATTGCATTGGAGTTTAATAATCTGCATGAGAAGATGATTATATATTTGTAAGTTGTCATGAGATCATAGAATTGGTATTGAAGATAAACTTAGAGATCATACAGACTAATCTTTTTTTTTTTAAACAGAACAGGAAACAGGCCTAGAAAGGACAGATGAACTCACTAAAATAGTAAGTGGAAGAGGTAGGATTTGAACTGACATCTTTTAGCTCCAAATCCAACATTGTTTCCTCAACACTCATTTTTTCCTGTTTTATTAACCCTACCAACCCCCAAATGTAGCTGGAGAAGACATACAGAACCTCTCTGTACTACAAGCTAAGTATAGTAAGGAACCTGTTCCCAGAACTTGTGGTAAAATCATTTTTCTTTTCTTTTTCTGGCCCTGTGATAGATGATGAGCCACTTTCCTTTGTCCTTTTTTCTTTTATTCTTGTTTTCTCTTCCTGTCCCTTTACTTTCCCCACTTCCTCCAAACTGGCTGTACCAAGTCATTTAGAGATACTGAAAGGACTAATTAGCTCCAACCCTTCAACAATGTGATATTATCATTATCATCATTATCACTACAATAATAGCTAATATTTATGTGTTACTTTTAAGTTTCTAAAGCACTTTACATATATTTATATCTATGCTATATATAATTTTATATAATCCTTATAATAGCCCTGTGAGGTAAATGTGATTACTATTCCCATTTTATAGATGGGGAAACTGAAGCACAGAGCATTTGTTACCTTTGGTAACTTTTGGTACCTTTGCTAACTTAACTCAGTTTCCCCATCTGTAAGCTTATGAAGTTAGACTTGATGCCTCTAATATTTTTCCTAGCTAAATCTGTGATCCTAGATTTTCAAGTGATTTACTAGAAGTAACATAGCTAGTGAATAGGTACTCAGAATGTGAAGCAGTATTTGATCTCTGTCCTTTCTCAAAAGAATGTTTTTAAATCAACAAAATAAAATTATGTTTTTATATGCATAAAACAAAACAAAACAAAATTATAAATATTACCAACTATATTGAAATACATCTATAAAAATAAAAAAAATTGATGTTTGTGGACTCCAGGTTAAGAAGTCTTGACCCTTGGGGCAGCTAGGTGGCGCAGTGGATAGAGCACCAGCCCTGAAGTCAGGAGGACCTGAGTTCAAATCTGGTCTCAGACACGTAACAGCTGTGTGACCCTGGGCAAGTCACTTAACCCCAATTGCCTCAGCAAAAAGCAAAAAAAAAAAAAAAAAAAAAAAAAAAAAAAAAAAAAAAAAAAAAAAGAAGTCTTGACCCTGTGGATAGGTTGTAAGGATTTAGTACAAGGCTTCCTAATATTTTTTCCTGTCCTTACCCCTTTTGACTGTCTGGCAAAGTCTATAGATTCTTTTCAAATTTATGTTTCTAAATGCACAAAATAAAATAAAACAAAACAAAATAAAATTATAATTGATACCAATTATATTGAAATACATCTACAAAAATTTAAAAAAAATGATGTTTGTGGACTCCAGGTTAAGAAGTCTTGATCAGGTAGATAGGTCATAAGGTTCTATAGGAAGAAAACAAAGATTGGCACTCAGCTATATAAGCCATGTTCAGGTTAAGTGACTTGCCTAGGATCACACAGCTATAATCTGAACTCACCAGTCCTCCCATATTCCAAGACCAACATACTACCCTTTGGACCAATGAGGCTGCCAAGAAGCTATACAGAGATTGGTTGGCTGGCTGTTGTCCTTTGCTCTCGAAGAGGACCAAAAGGACATCACCTTGTTAGGGTTGAGTTACAGTGTGTCCGACCAATAGGAGCTCGGGATGCTCTGCCACAGGTTGGACACAAATGGTCCCTATGAACATCTGGGGGGCTTCTCTCTGAAAGCCAACCCTCAGAGGCACCTGGTTCACCTTCCTCCAGTTACTACCATTGATTAAAAGGGGAATGCCATGGAGAGGACCGGCACAGCCCTGGCACAGTTAGCCACAGAGTTCCCAAGATGCAGCCCCAGCATTAAGAGTTATGATGACGCTTCAGACCCAGGCTGTAAACAACCCGAGGAGGAGCAGAGGAGACTCTGGTTTTCCAAATTACAAAGAAGCCCCTTGTATTTGTATTGCAGCCACTGAATGGAACTGACTGCCTCTCTTTATCTTGGCATCCTCCTTCTTCCAAACAGCCTCATCTCCAACACAGGCTCGGCTCTTTGGCTCTGTGCTGGTGGGTCTCATCTTGCTCTCCATAAAGGGCTCTGGGCTGAAAGCTGTTGGCCTCTCAAAAGCAGCTTTCTGGGACAGCAGAAAAGCATCCTGAAGTGTCTAAGGTGGGTAACGTTGGACCGGCTGCTGGCTAGTGACCTTGGGGTCACTTTTCAAGACATAGAGACTATCAGTCAGTCATTTTGCTATTCTTTTTCTGGGGGGTGCCAGGAGACATTTGAATGTACCATGAGAATGCCAACTGGTTCCTTCAGCTGAGCAATCCTTGTCTCACGGATGTATAGAAAAGAGAATCTTCACAAATCCAAGAAGCAGCTTCTTTGTTGCTTGGAAAATCCGAGTTTCTCTGGCTCCCTTCTCCTTGTTTATACCCTGGGTCTGAAGCACGAAAGTAACTTCTTAATGCTGAGCTTGCCTCTCTGTAACTGTGGGGTTGAAAGCACAGTTATAGTCTGGCTTGACCTCTCTGGGACCCACTTGTCAATGAGGAGAAAGGGGAGAGGCAGGGTTCTAGAGCACCAAGGGAAATTTCATTGCTCACAGTCATGACATGTGGCAGAGTGCACAGGGAGCTAGTTATGGACCCAGGAAGATCTGAATTCAAGTTAGGCTTTTGACTTTGGATGAGACCTTTAAAATTTAAGTGTTCTAGGCAACTCTAGGACTGAGGCGCTGATCTCCACTGCTAGGGACGGATTTCTCATCCTAGTGAAAGCCCAGGTCTAGACCCTCTTCCCCAGAGCCATTACTTTCAAATATTATGATGCTGGCCACATTGTTCTAATGTCGAATGTACCCTTGCCCAAAAAATTATCTTGTGGAGAATTCACACAGGGCAAGCGCTCACAAGATGGTCAGAAAAAGCGCTACAAGACACTCTCGGGATATCTCTTAAGAACTTTAGAATTGATTGCATGGCCTGGGAGACACTGGCACGGGACTGCCCAGCATGGCGTGCCCTCATCAGAGCAGGTGCTAGGCTCCAAGAGCAAAGCAGAATGAAACTTGAAATGTACAAAACTAGAGAAGCCTCCCCACCAAATGTTCCTAGGGACTACTTGTGCCCGACCCATGGCAGAGCACTCCGAGCTCAGGTCTGATCAGTCACAGTCGGAAACACTGTAACTCAACTTTAATACAATGATGCCATTTTGGTCTTCTTCAAGAACGAAGAACCAACCAATGTCACAGTAAGACTCAGTTTCTGAGATAGAAAACTGGAGATCTTTAGGGTTCGTGTTTCTGGAATAAAGCGTTTTAAAGAGATGTGTAAATTCTCCATAGTGCCTTCCTCTCATAGTAAATCTCATAACTTTGGCTGATGGGGATGGAGAGGGGAAGTTGGTCCAAATGGGAGAAAAAGTGGAGAGTTTAGGAAATGTATATTTATTCCTTTCAAGGATTTTGTTGAACGTCTATTGAAAGATCACAGTTGTCCAAGCAGCAGGGATTTCAGAGGTCATTTAGCCCAAAGTTTTAATTTAACTGAGAAGAAAACTGAGGTCTAAGTGGGTGACTCTTGTAAGATCACATAGATCTGTGGGATTTGACCCCAGCTTAGAGTCAGCTCTCCTTCTATTGTAGCAGATGGCCACAAAGTGAGTGAATTAATACAAAAATCTATTCCTTCTGTATGAGCATTCCTTCCACTATTGCAGATTGCAACCCATCTATGAGTTGAAGACTTAGAGACTTGTCCAGGGTCACACAGCTGGGGACATCAGTGTTGAGGCTTAAATCCAGGTCTTCCTGACTGCAAGATTATTTGTAGTACATCTTATACTATCCTTCTACATTAAAAAATGATTCATAAAAAACCTTACATTTCAGTTTGGGAAACATTAAGTTCCCATTGTATGCAAGGTGAAAGAGAGAAAGAATGGTTTTGTAGGCAGGAAGTCCTAGCTTCTCTGACTGTGTGATTCTGGGCAAGTCACTTAACCTCATGGTACCCCAGACATCTCCAGGACTATAAAGCAAAAATGAGCTGCCCATGTGTATGCTGATGAGGGAGTGGAAGGAGTTTCCACAGAGATGGAACCTTCCAACATGGATAAAGTCTCAGGACACTGTAAGTGCAAAAGAGTAGGAAAGAACTTGAGAATTTACATTCTACTTGAGGGGCACGCGTGTGTGTGTGTGTGTGTGTGTGTGTGTGTGTGTGTGTGTGTGTGTGTTGGGGATGAGTGGATATAACACATACATAGCTAAGAAGCTATTAAAATGTGGACTGAAAGGGTGCAACAACTGAGAACAGGAGCAGAAATATATCAGAAAAAGGTCATCACTGAATAGACACAGATTATAGGAGTGAGAGCAACAAGGGAGAAGTTTATTTGGGTAGAGAGTTTAGTTCTGCAAAGAACATGGGTTAGAATTCTGGCTCTTCTCATCATCTACATGATCTTGGATCACTTAATCTCAAAGGGCCTCAGTTTCCTTATCTGTAAAATGAGGTTGCTAGGCCACAGGCTCCCCAAGGCCCCTTCCAGCTCTGAGTCTACAAACACATGATTTCATAGCTGAATGATCACAACATCTATATTAGTGAGGGGTTTGAGAATGAGTGGATTTAAAAAAATATATTAAAAATCACCTGTGTTCCCTATTGTCTCATCTCCAACTCCCTAAAGCCTCTCGGTTATTCTTCAAGGCCTCTGGGGAGCCCTCATCTGCAGGAAGCCTCTCCTCTCTCACACTGATCTCTTCTTCCTCTGAATGACTCTGACAAACACCATTTGTAGTCTTCACGCTGACATGCTCACATACTGCCTTGTAATGCTATGTGGAACTTTGGTGTGTACACAGTCTCTCTAGTGATTTGACACTCTCCATAATTGTGTCTGATTCTTCTTTTCCAGGGTTCTGTACACTGCAGGGCACATAATACATGTTCATTCAATGGAATTGAATGTCGTAGTTGTTCTTAAGCACACAGTACCATCGATAACAGAACGTACTTTTAAGCCATTGTATTTACCATAATCTGGTAGATAATTCCACTGGTCTGCAGAGCAAGAAGGCTGCAATTGTCACTGATTTGCCCCAGTTTTTCCCTCATTTGAAAGATGCCTCTTTGTGGTAGATAAAAACAGGGAAAATTCCAGTTCCTGGCTGGGGTCTACATTTGGCTTTTTATTTTATATAATTCTGAGTTCTAGGAGAAGGGAGAATGAGAGAGCTAGGTGAGATATCTTAATGCTCAGGCAGTTCAGCTCTGGATCTGAATACCCGGGTGTCTTTACCTAAAGAACTATGTTTGTGTTTTTCCCTATTGTGTATACTCAAGGAAAGTTCAGTGCATAAAATCAGCTAAGGTCTTGGGCACAGAATATACCAAAGGATTGGACAATGATTGTTTTATGACAAGCGTTGACCACTGTCTCACGAGGTCATCGATAGTTGTACCCTTCATAGGACCTTTTGGGTTCTCCTCTATTCTCTCCTCTTTGTTATGTGTTAGGTATGACTTTTGGTGGAAGTCACAGGGACCTGGTAGTCAATAGTCATGGGACCTTAACATATTGGCTTCTGAAGGACCACCAGGGAAGCAGTTGGGGAGAACCATATCTTTAGGAGTCTCCCCCTCCCCTTGCTTTCTGTTCACAATCATGTTAAAATTAGGAATTTATGAGGTTAGTCCAGAAAATGTTTTTTTCACCAACTTCACAAGAAAGTGATAATGTTTGGTATTTTCTCCCATTCACCTCCTGTCACATTTATACTTCCTTTCTTCTCTTTTCAAAGCTTTATTATATTTGCAGTCAAGTGGTGCAGTGGAGTCAGAAAACTCATCTTCCTGAGTTCGAATCTGTCCTCAAACACTTACTAGCTGTGTGAGTCACTTAACCCTTTTGCCTCAGTTTCCTCATTTGTAAAATGAGCTGGAGAAGGAATGCTTCGTGAATTTGCCTGCCATCCTTGCACAGGGGCCATGCTAATCTTTTCCGTATCGTTTGGATTTTGGTATATGTGCTGCCAAAACAAGCACTGAGCTGGAGAAGGAAATGGCAAATCACTCTAGTATCTTTGCCAAGAAAACCTCAAATGGTTTTACAAAGAGATGGACACAACAACAGGTTTATTTTACCTTTGAGATGACAAAACAGGCTGTTCCAAAATATGCTTCAGCTGCTTTTCCCCTATAGTCCCTGTCTCCCACTGATGAATTCCTCCTGGAACCTACTTTTATAGGAAGGACCCAATGAGAAATGGGTAACTGTCTCTTTCTGAGAAAATTTTGGAGCAGTTGGAATAAATAAAATCTATTCTGTGTCATAGGATTATAGATCCAGAGTTGCAAGCGACTCCATTTGAGATGAGGAAATTGAGGTTTATAAATCTGAAGAGAATGGTCACTCAGGAAGTAAGAGAGAGAACTCAGATTTCCACCCAAGTCATATTTCCAAATCTAGCATTCTTTCCATCACATTAGGTTCCTTCTGCTGGGAGGCTCAACTAAGGTAAGGAGTCTTGGGACCTTTATAAGTCTGTCGATGTCCATGATTATGCCCATGTATGTGTTTAAAGTAAAGCAATCAATGGGTCAGGTTACAAGCACTTCACATGATTGGATCTGAGAGCTGAGGCTCTCCCACTGAGAAGAAAAATCAACTGTTAGATTAAAAAGGTGGATTTCTCCCAACCTCCATAAATGTGGTGGGACTCAATATATTTTGAATTTCAGTTCTGTTGGGAAAAAAGTAGTTAAAAAAGAGATTAAAAAAAGTAATTCATAAAAAAGGATGAAAAATGAATGAGAAATTTGCTGGCAGGATGAAAATATACAGATGTCTTTGTATTTATGAACAATAGGGTATAATTATGGAACCACAAAGAAAAAAACCCCTGCTTAATTGCTATAATATTAGACAATGAGGCCCAAAGCAAGGGAAAACTCTTTCCTGGGGCTTTTCCAGAAGAAGCTCTCTGAAGTTCATCATTTATGCCCTTTTTTATCACTAGTCTTCAGGTTGGGTTCCTTTGGCTCAGTTAAGTAGATTTTGCTTAGCATATGAGAAGAATTACAGCTGTTGCAGAAATATTTGGCCTTCTGAATGACGAATGCTTATGAGAGGTAACAGATGGTTACGTGGGTGTTGGTTTTCTCCTGTCCGGGATGCCCAGAACATACTGTTTATACTTTGCTGCCAAGGATTCAGAAGCCAGTTGGAACTCACCTGGTTACGGGTGGTCCATTTAGTCTAGGAGGTCTCATGGTACAGTGCATAGAGCTCTTGTATAGAGGACCTGTATTCAGATTCTACCCCTTATTATTTTTGTGACCTTAGGAGATTGGCTTAAACTCCTTTGGGGCTCCTAAAATGAAGAGCTCAGCCTAGATAGGTTCTGAGGCTCTTTTCAAATTTGGAGCTATGATTCTCCCTATTACTGAAAACAGCTCTTCAAGAATGGATTGCTTTGTAGTTGGACCTCTCCTTATCCCCCATGGTGATGCTTATAAAAAGCTCACATGTGGTATCTTTCATTCTGCAAATCCCTGATTCTGGATTTGCCTGAGGCATAATTGTAGATAAAGTTGTTAGTTTTACTCCAGGAACTACAGAGGAAAGCCTTCCTGAGCCAGCCCTGAAAATAGTTCATGCTATTTTCCAGTCACACTTGTTTAGTCCGTCAGTATCCTAGGAGAGGGATTAGAATAGTGGATTTAAATAAAAAACAACAACTTGTTTTAGGGTTTCCACTGAATATTCAAAATGGCAGCCAAGAAAGCCAGTGAAATTGTAGATAGTATTAAGAGAGAAATGGTGGTCAGTACTAGGGTGGGGCTAAATCTGCTTTATTGTCTCCTGGTCAGGCCATATCCGGAGGATGATATTCAGTTCTGGATGCCACATTTGAGACAGGACAGTGTGCAACCGGCCGGTGTCCAGAGGAAGGCAATGATGATGGTGGACCTCAAGTTCATACTTTATGAAGATCTGTTTTTGGAACTGGGGATGTTTAATATGGAGAAGACTCAGTGTTCCAATCTGGAGAGATGGGGTGATTAGAGAGAGATGAGAGGGATCTTTAGTTATCTGGAAGGCTGTCCTGTGGAAGATGTGGATTGAACTTGTGCTTGATCCCACAGGGTAGAAATGGAAGCAGTGGGAAAAGCGGCAGAGATAAATTTCAGCCTTGTGGTGAGCAAAAACTGCCCACTAACGAAGAATGACTTGTGTTCCTAACAAAGAGGAATGGGTTTTCCCTGCAGAGAGTGGACCTCCACTGCCCTGGAGGTCTTCAAGCAACAACTGCCGTGTAACCATTAGTCATGTGAATATCGAGGGGCTTCAGGCAAAAGTGACCTGAAGGGGACCACTGAGGCACCTGCCAATTCCCAGATGCTATGAGTCTACAGATTTCTTGGAAATTTCTTTCATATTTTCCATAAGACAAGAAGCCAGGCTTCAGACTGATACAGCCATTTCCTCTCTTTGGGACAAAAAACATTTCATTCCGGAAAGGTTGAGTGTTCTCATTCTATTCAAGGATAAAGCAATCATGAGATTCTTCTCTATTTTTGGTAAGCTGATGAGTCCACTTTTTCCAGGATATAAATTACACTTTGGGAAACTGGGTTGATTCTTCAGGCCCCTAGGAAACTACTGAGAGCACAGGTCCCCAAGAGAGAAAGGGGTAGTCTAAATTTCTAGAGGCTCAAGTTTTCTTCCTCAAAAACATGCTTTCCCCTAGAATTGAGTTCAACGTATGGGACACATACAAACCCCAAAATACCTACATGGTTTGGATAATTCACTTGGAGAATTCTCATATTGGAGGCTCTGCTATAGCCCTACTCAGCAGGAGATTAAAATGTGAAGGAAGGTCCATTGTCTTCTTGTCCGACCTTATCACACATTTCTCCTCATCACGAATGACCCCTACCTCCATATTAGGCTGATTTCTCTTTGTCTTCTTCCCCACATAATATTAATAGTTACTTTTGGATCCTTCATTATGCTACCTTTCTCAGGCTGAAATCCTTCTTGAAACTCCAACTCCACTTGGACAATGCCTCTAGGCAGCTAGGTGGATCAGTGGACAGAGTTTTGGTCGGGGAGTTAAAATGACCTGATATTACTAAAATGACCCTTATTGATCTCTTGTTGATTCAGTTTCCTCATTTGTAAAATGTGTATAATAATAGTACTTATCTCAGGGTTTTGTGAGGATTTAATTATATATGTAAAGTCCCTTACAAGCCGTAATGTGCTATATATTAAATAGTAGCTATTATATTAGTCTTGAAATCCCTCAAATCTTATTGATCTTTCAAGGAAAAATTCAGCATCTATATCTGTCTGAGACTTTCCCTAATGATTTAGGACCACCTCTCTCTAATTTGTACTTCTATTCTAGATTTGGTTTATACCACAAAGAATAACAGAAATGAACCTAAGAGGCCATCCCATCCCATCTACCTCAGCTCCAAACTTCTAAAAGGTCTCCCAGCCTGGAGACATGCAGCAAAGGTAAAATCCCAACTTCTTGAGGCTGCCTTTCTTACTTGGGACCCCATGAAGGTGAAGATCTAACCTTCTTTGTTCACTACCTCGCTTTTGGAAAGTAGGCTCAAGTGAAAACAGAAAAATCGACAAAAAGAGGTTGAATGGTTTTGACCACTGAAATTTAATTTCATGGCACGTGATAATGAGCCACGATATCAGATATCTGGGCTTTATGGGGTGACAAATTCTTCATAACACACATTTGGTCTACATAGAGGGAAGCAGACATGGATTATTCATCTCATTTTATACATGAGAAAACTAAGACTTGCTGAGATTGTACTGACTTGCCCCAATGTCACATGGCCAATAGGAAGTAGAAAAGGACTTACATTTGAGTATTTGTTCAGTGTCCTTTCAATTTTACCTCTGCTGTTTTACAAGGAATACTGTGAATCCTTTCTATAAAAGTCCTCGTTCAATGCCCCAATTACTAGCTTCTCTATCCCCAAATCACCTTCCATTTCCATTTTGTTTTGTACATACTAATATATGATAGTGTCATCTCCACTGATAGAATGTAAACTCACCAAAGGCAAAGACTTTCCTTTTTGTTTTTGTATCCCCTAAGTGCTCAATAAATGTTTATTGATTAATTGATATATGGAGACTAAGATGGCCTTTATGATTGCCAATCAACCAGCCATTTATTAAATGCTTACTAAAGACTGATTGTTTTTTATCCTTCATTCCCTAAGAACCTTTTCATCAGGGAAGTGATATGTAAGTGAGTTAGATTTAAATGAGGCAAGGGTGGGCAAAGTCAAAAATTTTACTTTCTTCTCCAGAGTCATTTGGGTCCAGTGGCCACATATAGATTGGGTGATTGAAGATGGCCCCAGATGTCGAGAGAGACCTTGGCCTTTTTAAGCTCAGATTTTTAATGAGTCTCAGTTTGAGGAAGGCAACATGACCCTAAATATGTAGGAACATCATTCGACACAAATGAAGAGCCAGGACTCACCCTGTCCGTGACTGGCTCCAAGCTACCTTTCCAGCCTCATTTGACGTCAGTCCCTCTCATTCATTTGGTATTACAGCCAAACTGTACTCGGCAGTATTCCCTGAGCTTAACATATTGTTTGTTTAATCAATCAACTAATTAAATTAATTAACTATGCTTCGGTATATCTGTATAGTTCATCCCTCACACAAAGAATAATTTCCCTTTTCATTTCTCTCATTTAGTTTCCTTCTCTTCCTTCAAAGCTCAATTCAGGGGCTGCAAACACGTCCTTCAGAAAACTACCCCTGATTTTCCCCTCCTTCAGGTAAAAGTCTTCTGGCCCTCTCAGATTCTCCTGAAGCAGTAGGTCTGAATCAGTCATTTCCCCGATCTCTTATTTGCATTAATCTATCTGTGTTCATGTTGTGTCCCTGGTGAAATGTAAGAGCTTTGAAGGCAGGGGGATTTTGTAATTAAAAACATTTTGTATCCTCAGCATCTAGCACAATGCATTGTATATAATCCTTGATCAGTGGTTTTTGGGAGGGTTCCTTCCCTCCCCAAATGCCTGTGCTCCAAAAACAAAAGAGATCAATAAAATGTATCTTAAAAATAATAAATGTTTGAATGATTACAAATAATAAAGAGTTACACTGGCATGATTAGAGAACAAAAGTGGACCTTCATGCTTCTGCAAATCCTATATGCTAAGATGCTTTATACTTGGGAAATAAATCCTGAATATCAGCATGTTCACTGGAGGTGAAAGAATCAAACTGAATAGAAAATTGGTGTGTTCATGTAGACGGCTAATATTTCCTGCTCAATCTTAATATTCTTTTCAAACCTGGCATTTTCTCTGTGTAGCTCAGCCATCAAGGGTTGTTTTTCTAATTAAGGTTTCCTCTGCAGTGCCGCCTCCCTCCTCTCCATAAATTTCCCAAATCAGGTACAGCTGTGCTTGGAAAGACTCTGTTTCTCACAACTTCCAGCCATCTGCTGGGATGATGGTTTTGCAAAAGGTCAGTGGCTGCTCATGGCGGTTATGGGCTGGATGTCAAAAAGGGAGGAATTGGGAATACAGCAGGAATGTGCCATGATGACCAGGAGGGGACACAGTCTGGTCCTTTTTCAGGACACACACGGTGGCTGTGGAAGCACAGCATGTCTTCGTAAAGGAGCAGAGGTGAACGGCAGATTTCCTTGGGAATGGAGGGAGAATACCAAGTGCAAAGCAATAAGTACTTCTGATTTGTTCCACAGAACACCAAAAGGACCCAGAAAAAAATTAAAACATGGGATTTGGGAAGTTGAGGCAATGACCTTTGGATTCAATTTGTTCTGCAATAATTGAGTGCTGACTGAATAAGGCATTGGGGAAATGAAGAAAAAAAAAAGACATAGTCCCTGACCTCAAAGAATTGATACTGTTTTGTGAGGAAGTCATTATTTACAGAAATAAGTATATGTAAAATATATGCTACTGTATACATTTTTTTAGGAGGACTTGAGTGGAGAGTGTTACTATGTGGGGAATTATGTAGGGTGTCAGGAAAAGCCTCTCGTGGGAGGTAGCATCTAAGAGAGAAGCTAGGGATTCTTTGAGGAAGGTATGGGAGAGGGTATTACAAGAGGTAGGAGAAAGCCTATGATACATAGGGAGTGATTTGGTTGCAGAGTACATAGGAGAGAAGGATGGGAGATCCATCTGGAAATATTGGTTGGAATTAGATGGCCAAGAGCTTTGAGTATCAAACAAAGATTTTGTATTTATCTTAGAGACAATAGAAAATCACTGAACCTTCCTGAAGAGTGGTGTCAGAAGCTGGGACCTGGCTTTATAAAGGGCTAGCAGTTTGGCAGTGGTGTGGGACAGGGACTGGAGCAAGGTGGGGAGAGGATGGTGACCAAGTAGGAGCCATTTGTAATAGTCCAGGTGAGAAGCGATTAGGACCTGAGCCCCGGTGGGGATCCTTTAGAATTAAACAATTACTCAAGAAACAAGTATCTTCAGATACAGGAAAAGGCGAAATGAGCTTCCCATGATTCAACAGAAACCAAATGAATAATCATTTTCATGAACCTTGGCTATAGTGAGCATCCTTGGCCAGGGCCATCATGGCTATTTCCTTTGTCAGGATAAGGGGACCTGATCCCTTATCTTAAAGTGAGACAGTTTTGGTCTGAATGGAGGGTGATTTAAAAAAAAAAAAAACAACCCTAAAATTGAAAAAAACAACCATTGCTCCTATGACATGTTCTTAGCTAAGAGACAGCTAACTGTCAAATGGTGAACTTGTGTGTGAGTATCAGGCTCAACAACAGCTTCTCCCTTAGGGGAACCTTCCTCTCACTCTTCAGCCTCAAGTTCTGGGGGCAACTTGGGTGGAAATGATAATGCAAACCACTACCATTTACTCGTTTGTTTTGGAAGCATTGTGGAACTCCCGCTATGGAAAGTCCTTCCACAGATACAGCCCAGCAGCTCTTTCATATGCCATAGTTTTTGAGTCACCTGTTGTACCAAGAGAGTAATTCCCTTCTCTAGGGTTACACAGGTATCAGGAGTGGAGATTTGGATACAGGTCTTGACTCTAAGGCCCAACTTCTAGCCAGGCCTTTAAAGTTTGCAAATCTTGTTTACACATGAGTATATCATTTGAGCTCCAGAGCAGCTAGGTGAAATAGGCACAGTAGATAGAATAGGGGACTTGGCGTCAGAAAAATCTGGATTTGATCTGACTCCTTCAAGGTTATTTTATAAAATGAGGATAATAGGGGGTGTCCCCAAAGCAATTAGAGTATTAAATGGGCACTAAGACTTTTGGGATACTCTGGAATACCTATCTCACATGAGATAACAAACAGAAAGTGCTCTGCAAAGCTTTAACAGCCAACATTATTATTACCATTTTGTAGGAAAATGAGGAACAGGGAGATAAAATATCTTGTTCATAGTCATACAGCTAGTAGGAGTTAACAGTAGGATTTGAACACAAGTCTTCCTGGAATCTTACTATAAGACTTCCTTGGGATGTTACATTGCTCAGTGCCTTTGGAGGGGGGATGGGGATCTGGTATAGGGCAGATAGAAAGGATGCTCTGGAAGGAAAGGGACCATCAATGACAGGTGCTTTGAATCTCATGGTCCAGGATAGCCAGGTACACTTATTTTACAAAATAGATATATCTTATATTATATATATTATATATATAATGTATATATTATATGTATTATAGATAGATAGCTATATGCATCTATATATATGCATATAGCTATTTATCTATTTTAAATATCTTAAAACACATGGGGCTGGTAGGAGAGGGCCCAGGGTAATGGACAGAGGGACCTGAGCAGCTGGATTTGAATCTTGCTTCTTTCATCACTATCTGCTGGAATTTCCCACTCTCAGCTTCCTTTCCTCACTCATGATATGACGGCACTGATAACATGATCTCAGGTGACTTCCACGTCTAAATCTACGATTCAGTATTTATGAAGGTAATCCCTGGGCAAAATTGTAAGTCCATTTGAAGTTTGTCTTAGGAAAGTTCTCCCATTCCTTTCTGGAACCTATTTCCTCTCTTCCCCCAAGAGCTCCCATCCTCATGGCACCCTCCATTTGGGCTGTCCAAAGCCTCATGTTTGCACTATCCTCAAATCCCTAATTTGTCTGTGACTGAGTTTTAGCTGTTAGGAGGAAAACAATTGGAGAGCGTTAATTGATGCTAACATATTAATGACTAAACTTAACCCTTCTAGCCTAAAGGAAGTTGATTAACCCAAACAAATATTTAGCTGATACAGTTTCCGACAGCCTGAAGTCAGTATTTTGGGACAAGGTACATAAAAACAAACTTATACTAGATCGCAAACTCTTTATTGCCAAGGAAGTATTTTATTTTTCTTTCTCTGACCTACCAAGATGCTTTGTATAAACACGATTCTTCATGTTTCTCACAGATTTGGAACACAAAAGCACCTTAGTGCTCATCTGATCAAAAGCCCTCATTTTCTAGGTAAGGAAAACCGAGTCTCAGAGATGTAAAATTATATAACTAAAGTCACAGTGATGATGAACAAGATCAGCACCATAATAGAAAGCTAGGGTCATTAACCAAAGAGTCATAGATTTAGAAGTAGCAGGAGCCCAGGTGATATCTAGTTCAGATCTTTCATTCTACAGATGGGGAAACTGAGTCCTAGAGGGGTTAAGTGATTTATCTAACCAATAAGATCAGAAGTGGGACTAGAATATGGGCCTCCTAATTCTAGAGATGATGGTTTTTTTCTACCTTATCCTAGGATCTTCCTTCTAACTTCAAACATTTTAACTTTTAAATTTCACTATGCTACTGATATAATACAATATATTTCACACACACACACAATTTCTCTTAAAAAAAAAACAACAAAAAAAACCAAGGTGATCTCAGATTTAGGCCTGCTATATCCAAATTAACACAGTAATTATATACTAATGTGGATATGATATCCAAAGTTAGCCAAGTAGACACAGGTAATTAAGCAGAGAGGTAAGAATGACGATAATTTCTCTTAACTTCAAAGTCTTAGAAACATATTTGACTTACCACTGGGCCAGGGAATGTCAGAGCCAAGTGGAGCTGACCCTCCTTGGGCTGCCCCGTACTAAGCCATTTCTTGAATTTCTTATTAGATCTTCTCTGGGAGAGATTTCACTCTTAGGCAACATCAGACCAGAGAAGTTCCCGGGTGATGAGACATTTTGTAAGAGCTATTTGTATAAAATAATCCAATGGATCCTCATTAAAGGATTCTTCAGACAAGCAAAAGGGATGTGAGACTTTGGATCTGAGGCAGGTAATGATTCCATTCAGCTTAGACCCAACTCGGAGAAACACCCAACTTCTAGATTTGACCTGGTCCCAGTGAGCTCTATCTCCATTCCCTTGGAAAACTATCCTCTGTCTGTGTGAGGGATCCAGTCATGGGTGGAGCCTATACTGGATGCCTTATTCGGGATCTGGAAAGCCCTCCTTGCCAGTCCTGTCTGCCAGCAACTTTATTGGAAAATCCCTCTTCACAAGCCTCATCAGGCACAGTCAGCTAGCCCTGGCCACATAGTTACTGCATTCTGAAGACAGATCCCAGCTTTGTCTACCCTGCACATGTGACTATTGTTGGTGCTGAACAAATCAATTATTTGTAACACAAATTGTTATGCTATTAAGTCCTTGTCAATGAAATGCATTTTCTCAAATTCATACATGCTGTAAATTTCATTTCAAGCAAAGTGACCCTTTTCCCATTTCTATTGATCTCTGTGGCTTGACAGCTTAATGATTGTATTCAAGGCTGTTTTTCTTCCTTCTGAAATTTATGAGATCAGCTCATCACCATTGCTTCTACAGAACAGAATTCATATTTAGTTACGAAAAACCAGCACCTTATCCCCCCTAGGTTAGAGTGTGTGGAACATAAATATGAAAGAGCAATAGTCCAGGACTTGTTCCAGGCCCACTGCGATCTGAACCTCACTGACAAAAGAAGAGGGGAATGAGGGGATGATGATCACAAGCATGATGATGACAATGACTGCAAATAACTTCCAAATTATGTGGGGTGAAAAGCTCTAGAAATGTAGAGTTCTAGCAGATGAAATTAAAATCATGTGGAACCAAGATGAAGTTCGTATCATCCCCATCAGCCTGTCTGCTATAGGAATCTTTCCAAGGATGTTTTCACAAAGCCTCCATAAACAGAAATAAGAATAAAGAGACAGAAGTAGGCAAATAGAGAGAGGAGCAGACAGATGAACAAACAGAAAACAGATAGAGATAAAGAGAGACCTAGATAGACTGAACTAGGTACAGATATGTAGATATAAACAGAGATAGAAATAGATAAACAGAGATAATTTAGATAGAAATAGACAAAGAGAGATAGATAAACAAAGATAGGTAGACACAGAGATAGAAATAGATAAACAGATAAACAGAGATAGATATGGATAGAATTAAACAGATATAAGCAGAGATAGAAATAGAGATTGATAGAAATAGATCTAGATAGGTAGAATTAGACATATAAATATAGATATGGATAGAAATAAAGACATAGACATTGTGATATAGACACAGATAGATCAATAGACCAAGAGAGAGATAAACAAAGATAGACAGACATAGAGATAGACAGAGAGACAGAGATAGAAATAAAGATAAACAAAGATAGATGTGGATAAAAGTATTGTTATAGATATAGACTGAAATACAAATAGAGATGGATAGAGATAGATGGAGATAAGAAATAGATAAAGAGATGGACATAGACATAGAGCTAAAGATAATAAAGATAGAAAAAGCCCTTCTTAAGCACCTACTATGTATCAAGAAAATCAGGCAGTTCTTATTTTAAGAAGCTTATATTCTCATAGTGGAAAGAAGCTGGGAAGGGGCAAGGAGAAAGAGATCAACTTATGTCCCAATACTTTCATTCAATGATAAAGAGCGGTTATTTCATCCATCTAGGCAAGAGCCCATTGAATATTAAACAGAAGTAAATGATCATAATATGTTGACTTCTTTTCTGATTGTCTGGATGGGAATTCTATAGAATGTAAGATGAGAATAATAATGAATAATAATGATGCTGCCTACAGAAAACTTGAAAGTTCACAAAGCACTTCACATAGATTGTCTCCCTTGGGTCTCATAACATGCCTATGATGTGGGCAATCTAGATCTTATTATTTCTGCTATACCAATGAGAAACTAAGGTCCAAGAAGTTGGGACTTGCCAGGTCACATGACTAGCAAGTGTCATACCTGGGATTTATGAAGCAAATATCAATTATGGGCTGGCAATATAAGCAAAACACTGTCTATTTAATAAAAGGGTTGGATGTCCACTAAGTAGATAATAAATAGAATTATCAAGTTTTGCAAGTGGGAAAGTTTGAGGATAGTAAACACTTCAGTAAATTAATTCTTGTGGTTATGGAGGGGGGTGACCAAAGAAGGCTGGTCCAGTTGGAGGAGAAGGTAGTAAGGGGTTTTTGGAGTTTTTGAAGAAGGGAGTACTCTCATACACTAGACATTAACTCCCACCATTAAACACGTCATCAGATCCCAGAGCATTAACAATTAACAAAAAGAATTACCAAAAGGCTACAGGAAGATCTTATGTTCATTCAGACTAAATTAAAAAGGAGATGCACAGAAATAGTTAAGAATAATCAATTCAAACAGAATTTGGATGCTCTCAAAAATTAGGTTCATAAGATCAATGATATACAGCTTGAAGTGACCTTGAATGTCATTCAGTCCAACTCCCTCATTTTGCACTTGAGGGGAACTGAGGCTCAGAGAGGTTGTGACATGTCCAGGGTGATGAGGTTAATGTGTCACCTGCCTTTCTGATTCTAACTCCCAGCACTATATGCACACACTACATTTTGTTACTCATGAAATAGGATGATAATGTTCTGGCTTGTTGATGGCCTGTGTTACTGGAGATGCAGCAAGAATGCAGAAAAAAGAATATTAGGAGCGCAGTCAGGAGACCTAAGTTGAATCCTTATTCCAACATGAAGTAACTATGGGCAGTACCTGTAGTACCTACCCCTAAGGAGTGTTGTAGGGTTCAAGTGAGATAAAATGCATACAAAATACTTTGCAAATTTTAAGTTCAACAAATCTCTACTATGTGCAGGGCACTGTGCTAGGGATTGGGGACATGAATGTAACCAGGGTTTGCCACATGCCCAAACCACCTAAAATAGCATCACCCATGTGGGAAGCACTTGGGAGCTGTTCCTGGAAATTAGGAGAACTGGCACACAGATGAACAATTATGATGGTCTTTGTGCTTGGGAACATCTTTCTATTGGCCAAGTAGATATCATTGGCTGATTGGGACAGGCTGTCTCTTGCTGGTACATCTCAGGGAGGAGGACTTCTCCTCTTGCTTCAGGTACACTATGGGGTAAAGGGGGAGGACCTGTGGCTCCTACTAATGGGCTTGAGATTCTGCTCTTGTTTTGTTGTCCTTTTTGGTTTAGGGGATAGGGAGAGTCATGGAGATTTTTAGAGCCAGGAATTCAGCAGGATTTTTTTTTACAAGTCTATTAGAGAATAATAGTCCTGAGAACCAAGACATTAGCCCAGTGTGGTTTTGGACTTGGCATTTGGCAAAACTAATGGTGCATGGAGGAACTGAGTTAAGTTGTGAACCTAATTCCTCTTAGCTCAGAAACTGAGGTAGTGTGGGGGGAGGAGAGGGTAAGGATTATACCCGAAATACTGGGGGAAATGCCTAGTCTTGCTATATCAATAATGTAAATATTAAATATTGTTTTGTAAAAGTCAATTTGACTTGCAACTGTTTAAATGGTACTGGGGGTGCTACTCATTGGGCCCCGAAAATGGAGGGAACCCAAATGATAGGAGATCTAGTCAATGGCAGAACAAATAAACTCTCAGCAACTCCCTCAATACACTGGAGATGGGAAGAGAAATATAATCCACATGCCCTTCAGAGAGTGAAGCCAGAGTTAAACCTTGTTTGCATGTAAATGAAAAACATACAAGCCTATCTTCATAGAACTTTTACTAGAGAGAAGCAGGAAGTGCTTCTTATACATCCCTTAATGTATTATCACTAAAATTCTCATTCATTTTTTCCCCCATACAAATCTCTGAGAATAAAAACAAAATATTTAACACATAATTTTATTCTCTCAGAGATAGTTTTTGTCACAGTACTCATTAATATGAGGCAATGTTTTTGGTCTTTCTGAGGACTAAGCTAGCTTCCAACAGGCTTATTATGAGAATGCTGATGACCAGGTGATGGCTAAAGACACCTTATAATGTAGGGATATAGCATTGGGGATTCTGGTAGGAAGTAGGGCAGAGGTTGCCAACTCTACCATCTAGCTCTACCTGGTCCTCTTTATTCATTCTTCTGAATTGATTTTCATGGCAACCAGAGGGCATTATGGGAATTGAAAAGAAACCCTTCACAACAGGTCTAGCCTGTGCCTTTGCAATGTTGCTAAATAGAATTCTTGGAATGCTTGGAAGGGACCCAGGCTTCTGACCCAAAGTTATGATTGAAATTTGAAGGAACTTTTGAACCACAGCTCAAATAAGAATTTATTCTGAGGGGGCACTCCTAGGAAAAATCAATTCAGAAACAAACATTAAAATGCTCAAGGCGATTCTATAGTTAGGTGGCTAGGGGTACAAGTCACAAAAGAGCTAAAAGAGCTTTGGATGATACATTCCAGAGCTGATAAAACCTTTTCCTGAATGGGTAGGAAGCTGAATTTTCCCTGTTATTTGGAAGTATGAGTTGTCCTAACCTGGGCTGAAGATGAGGGTATTTTTTTTTCTTTTTCTTGTCACTTGCTTTCCCCCCCCCCCCATATCCTTTGATTAAATATCAATAAGCAAACATGTCAGTGGGAGCTCCTGAGCTACAAAGGCTGGAGGAATTTTCTGAGACACGTATTTGGAGTAGGGGTGGGGAGTCCGGGGTCTATCATGACTAGTCATCAAGATTTGATGACTAACATTTCTATAGTGTTGAAAGGTTACAAAGTGCTTTCCTCCTACCATGGATGCAGAAGTTTCATTTCTGGAGGAGATGCCACCATTATACAATACTCCTCTCTAAGAAGTGATGGTCACATGTGACCATTGTCACTTTGAGTGAGTCACTGAAGCAAAGTTCCATTCATCCAGATGATTTATCAACAGGAGCATAATTTTCATTTGTCATTTGGGCAAATTGGGTACCTAAAGTACCAGTGCCTTCCTACGTCTTACTGAGAAAATGAAATTGATTTCCTAGAAATCCTTGTGGCTAGAATAACCACTTGGGCTTTCTACTTTTACAAAAGAATCAGTGCTTTCCCCCTCTAATTGTTAATTTTTAATTTCTACAATATTGACATCCTCTTTTCTGATATTTCTGAGGATCCTAGAGAACAGTGGAATTCAATCAAAACTGAAATTGGCCATGACTTTCCTTTTTTGTCATGATCACCAAATGGAACTGATACTGTGGTTGATGTAAAAAAAATAGCACGGGAGAGAAAAAAAGATTGGATTCCATGGGGTAGTTTTCAAAATAATACTGTGATTTGAGTCTGAGTGGCTTGTTCCAAATCGTAATCCCAATTTATTATTTCATTAAAAAAATTCTGAAGATGAATTTAATCACAAGACAAAAATAGGAAAACTACATTGTGTGACAGAGCAATATTATTTAATATTGTTTTAGACCATTTAAAACTAGATAGTATTAAATACCTGAGAGCATACTTGCCAAAACACAGAAACTATATGAATATAAACACAAAAGACTTTTAAACAAATAAAGTCAGATCTAAATAACTGAAGTAATATTTATTGTTCATGAGTAGGTATAATCAATATAATAAAAATGACAATTTTACCTAACTAATCTATTTATTCAATGACAACCTAATTAAATTATCTGAGTTAGAAAAAAATAATAACAAAGTTCATATGGAGGAACAAAAGGTCAGGGACTTCAAAGAAACCAGAGGAAAAGGATGTAAAGGAAGCAGATTCAGCAGCAGTATCAGACCTTAAACTATCTTACAAGGTGAGATTATTGTTGGAGTAAAAAATGAATAATTTTGATTATTTTTAAATTGAAATTTTCTTGTATAAATACAACTTAAGCCTCTAGAAGGAATGCAGAAAATTGGGGGGAAAAAACTTTCATAGACAGTCTCTCAGATGGGATGTGACTGGATTGGAATATTGCTGTGGTATGGGAAATGATAAACTGGTTGGTTTAGAAGAACATGGAAAGACTTTATGAAGGAAAATGCATCTATCTCCATGAGATACTACTTCTCCAAGAGAAGTAGTACGGTATTACATATATGTGAATGTTTATAGATTTATCTATATGTGTATATATCCACACTTAATCACAGCCTTCTTTAGGGTGGAGATAGAGGTCTGGGGAGTGGGTGGGGAGGGAAGGGAAAAATAAAGTTAGAAGTACACAGTAGAGAACAAAAGAAAACCTACAAGGAAGAAAAAAAAAACTGAACAGCCTTGAAAATAATGTGTAATATTTTTATATAGGTTTTCTTGAAATGGAACTTTGCTGTTTGTTTTATATTGAATTCTCTCTTAGTTCTGCTGAGTACATGGCAAGTTTTTTTCTTTTTTAGTTCTGTATTTAAGTTTAAAATAAAAAATAAAACTTACAAAAATGATCTAAAGATGAAATGGAGGGGGAATTGTTGACATTTCTTCCTATTATTTTCTCCTTCTTGTCAAAAAGGAAAAGAAAAGAAAACATAAAAATATGGGGAAAGGGTTTTAAAAGTAGCCTTAAGTACTATACTCTAGCTCTATTCTATTCAGCTGTCCTGTTCTTTTCAGGTCACATCTAGAGACTAGCGTTTAGTTCTGGGAAATGTATTTTGGGAAGGGCTTTGATAAACTGTAAGAGTACCTAACAATGGCCAACAAGGACAGTAAAGGGCCACGTGAGCAGACTTGAAGTAACTGGGAATGTTTAATTAGAAAAGAGGGCCTCTAATGGGGAGGACATCTGTGAGAGCTTTCTTCAGCTATTTGATGATTATCATCTGGAAGAAAGGTTAGACTGATTCTACTTGGTCCTAGAGAACAAAATTAGGACCACTGGTAAAGTGTTACAGAGAGGAGGTCTAATTTCAGGGGGAAAAGCTTCCCAATGGTTTGAGCCATCTAGAAGGAACAGGGCCCATCATGAAGTGTGTCACGACAGGATTTTTTTTCCTAGTAGTCAAGTCAGCAAGCATTTATTTAGCATCAGTGATGTACTGGGCACTGTGCTAAGGACTGGGTGACAGTTGGATGAGATGGCCTCTGGAGGAGGAGGACCTTCTAACCCTGAGATTCTAGAGAAAATCAGTGTGAGAAGGAACCCACAACTACCTGAAGTGGAAGTTAAAAAGAACCTGAATGAGTATTTGCATGGCTATTTACCAATGATATTTTATTGACATAATTCCAATAAGCTCTTCTTCCCCATCAGGGCTCCAGATGTGTTTCATCCACAACCTCTGGCTTGCCAAAATTCCTCAACAAAGCTGAGTTTACTATAGGAACAGTTAGGGGGCATGGCCTGGGGCAGATAACACTCTATACTTTTGCCCTCCCCTATCAGTATAATTTTTTTTATGATTTACGATGCCCTTTGTCTTTATGCTACAATTATTTATGATGACTTTTTCTTCCTGCTTCCCTGACCGTCAAGGAACAGTTCCATTGTAACAATTAAGCAAAACCAACCAGCAGAGAGATGCATGTAGCTTTCCATACCTCTCTGCCTGAACAATAGGAACTCAAACACATTTAGGCTTGGGATCTGGAAAAGTTTCTTAATAATCAGAGATATTAAAAATAGAATTAGCTTTCTCAGGAAGGTCTCTCTTCCCTGGATCCCTCCAACAAAGACTGAACAATCAAATTAATAAAATCTGAGAGTAGCCAGGGACCTCAGTGGCTTTCTAGTCCAATACTTACACAAAAAAGAATCCCATTTGTTGAGTATGTTTTAGTTGCCACTCCTTTTCATGTGCCATTTTTCCCCTCTCCAATTTATTCAGATGGAATTGGAAGACATCAAGAAAGAGCCCCCAAAGCAGCCACCAAAAGAGTGTGTGTGTGTATATACACATAAATAGGAGGAAGGACTGCCTACCTGTCTAAGAGCCTCAGAATCTTTGATTGACCCACATGATTCCTCCCTGAGCCACTGACCACAGCCATGGGTTGTCTTAAATCAGGAGCCTAGGGTAATTAATATATCTGGTAATTGACATTTCTGAAGATGGCTCTGGACAGATGATATCTAGACCCTTTTAAATTAGCAAATAGAAAGCCATCTTTTTTTTTTAAGTAAAAGGAAACAATAAATTCTACTTATCAAGATAGAAACAACTCACACCTAAGATTCACCAGGTAAAAGAAATGTGCAAATGAGTATCAAAATTATTTACCTAAAAATGTCAATTGAGAAACTGAGAAAAACCACAGGCCTGTTTTCACACAAATACTTCTTTCTTTACTAGGAAAACTGCCTTGGAGAAGTAACAGTGAATGGTGTTTTGAAGGTCTGGGAGAAAGCGGATGTTTGAAGGAAATCTCTCCTCGACTACCAGGTAGTAGGAGATGTTGGGAGCATTTTTAGCTAAGCTACCCTGACCATCCCCACTGAAGAGTTGCCACTGTGATCAGAACCATAACACCCAATCAATTATTTTGTCCTGTCCAACATTATAATTGCAAAGCACTTAACTAGAACTAGTTGCCATCCCAACCCAAACCAACCCAAAGAAATTCAATCTCCAACTCATTTATTAAGCATCTACAATGTTAAAATTACTTTGCTATAGTAGCTACATTTTAATTCAATTCACTAAGCATTTATTAGTAAGCACCTACTAGGTACTTCATAAATGCTTATAGATCAATAGACTGGCTAGGTCTATTCATGCAAAGCCCAGCTGATGGTAACTTGATGAATTTTCAAGAAAATAACCTGTCAAGAAATGAACTAGGTCCAATAAAAACTCCTCTTCAGATCCTTTCTGATGACTTCTCAAGCCAATCCCTTCAAAGAACTTGTATTTTAAGTGCTTTCATACAATGCCCTGATCTTATTTACCACAAAGGTCTGTTTGTGGGACAAGCAATGAAAAACATTGGCAGGACCACAAAGTAGCCAGGTCCAAGTGCTATCAGCCTATGAAGACAAGTTTATGAGAAATTATTCTATTGACACCGCTCTTGCCTATATTTAATTACTTTCTCTAGCATCTGTCATTTGTCATCCCCTGAAACTCAGTGTTTTTAATTGATTTTTACAATATCATCAGCCTCTAAGAGAAATTTAGCTTTTCCTTTAATTATTTAAAAATGATTCCAAGAAGAGATCCTTAGGTATCACCAGATTTCCAAAGGATTTGCAACACAAAAAAAGAGTAATTGCTCATTTTGACAAAGAAACAGGAACATTTTGGAGCCACCAAATGTAAAGAATAAATTGAGCCCATATTTAACTATCTTTTCTGAAATTCACTCCAGGGGTCTGAAAGAAATAAAGCCTCTGATGAGCACATGTCCACAAAAAGGGATCCAGGCGCAGCTTTGGGAGAGAAGCTGTCACTGAAACTTGAAAACTATACTGTCTTCTACTTCTCTAGTGATGGGGTCTTCAGATCCTTGCAGAACTGAGACTGGAGGTAGTCAGTATAGACAGCTGCTAAAAGTCCACTACATATATACCAGGATTTTTTTTTCTGCCTCTCTCCTCTCTCTCCCTTTTCTCTCTTCTCTTCTCTACTCCCTTTCCTTGCCCTCCTCTTTCTTTGTTGATTTTCCTTTCTTTCTTTCTTTCTTTCTTTCTTTCTTTCTTTCTTTCTTTCTTTCTTTCTTTCTTTCTTTCTTTCTTTCTTTCTTTCTTTCTTTCTTTCTTTCTTTCTTTCTTTCTTTCTTTCTTTCTTTCTTTCTTTCTTTCTTTCTTTCTTTCTTTCTTTCTTTCTT